>JAYKAV010002961.1:565557-616605 GCA_035582835.1 Phoebastria nigripes
AAACTCAATATGCCGTCTTGAATTTAAAAAAAAAAAAAAAAAAGACAACCAGTAAAAAGCCTAAAACCAAATAAAAGAAAACCCACACATAGTTCAAAATGATTTGGTACAATAGGGCCACACTGGTGAAAAGGAATGCAGTGAATATAGCTAAAAACAATGCCTATGTGGATGGATGTATCCAGCCTTTACTCAAAGACCAGCCATCACACTGCAACTCAATTTGACAAAAATGCGTATTGCCTCACAATGACAATTTTTTTTTTTTTTTAAAATAACTTTTGAATACAGAAGGAATCTCATAGAAATATCTGCTGCTTTCTACTGCTGTAGAGAAATTAAAGCCATTCTCTCTTGCTCTCTGCAGAAAAAATAAGCTTCTCTCTGGTCTACACAGATCCTTACTGGAAAAATTTTAGGCGTGGTGTGGTCTAAGCAATAGCCCCATTCCCGGGGAAATGCTGTAGCTTCACTAGCTTACAAAACCGCACCCCTAATATCATCAGGGTAAAGATTTTTCTCTATTAAAACCAGATTCAGCAGTCCTCCTAGGCAAATGGCTCAAACAATTCCCTTGAAACACTGGAGCTATATAAATAAACTGTACTACTATTTTGCTTGCATCTAGTCCGCAGAGAGCTTGACTTTGCTACACCCTCTGTCTCGGTCTAGCAAAACCTACTGAGATTTGTGTATTTAGTTCTGGAAATTTCAATTGCTTTGGAACACTGCATATGGAAGGAACATTTTAATTATTAACTACCTTCTCTTCTTTGTCTTAAACAGACTGTTGTCTTAAACCTGATAACCATGCTTCTCTAATATTTTTCTGGTAAAACTGCTCTGGTTTGCTGGAAGCCTTTTGGGAAAGGCTCAATAAATCAGTAGTAAGGGTGAGATTCATCTAATCTAAATTTTAGACATATACAATGCAGAAAACAGAAAATCTTAAGGTGCAACATACCTCATGCTAAGGTCAGTGTCCAAAATTGGTCAGACAGTTTATGTTTTATAAATTTTCTTTTCTCTCCACTGATGGTAAGGTGATCTAGACAAGCAGCTCAAATATAAATGTTTACAATTGAACAAGATGAATCTCACCCCAATATATGAGGCAGAGAGGAGATTTCTTCTGGCAAAGTAGTATGTAAGGAATAAGGGGAAAACATCAGAAAGTAAGTTCCCTTCAATACTCACATTATTTGGAGTAGGGAGACAGGATCAAGGACAACCTACAGTCCTTGGCTGATTTAACATTAAAATAAACATCATTTCAAGCAGCAGAGAATTCTGTCTGAATCATGCAACTCCTGCATAAAAAGGCCCTTCCACTGCAGCCTTGAGTCCCTTCAGTTTGGGAGGTAGTGCTTCTTGCTTCTGTCAGGGCCTTACAGTTGCTCTGGGTACACACACACACATGCCCCTTTTCTTCTTATTTCTGAACTCAGAGGAGGAGTAAAGCATATCTCAACTGCCTGCAGTTCTGTCAGGTTTTTAACACTCATTGAGAAGAGCATCTGGCCAACATCCATCTCCCTCATTCCCTACACATCTTGCAGAACTGCTAGGAAGTTGTTTATCTGGTGGCAACCATCCACATCTTAATAGACCAGAATTATCCTATCCCTATTTTACATGTGTGTGACTAGTCACCTGAGGGGAAAACTTAGGCTTAGTCAAAATTTATCTTTCCTGAAGCTGTTGGGAGGGAAAATAATCTGGGCGTAAGGAGACCTGCCTCATCTAACAAGAGGAGAGGTGGCAGTGCCTAAGGCTAAACCTTTCCTCTCTAAGACACCTTTGACATGATAGAGACATAAGAGAATTTGGCAGAGTGTGCGAGACCTACAAGATTGGGGTGGGCAGAGTAAAGCAGACAAGTGGTAACCCCTTTTAGGGGCTCAAATCTACTCTGCTTTTCTTTCTGGTTTCTGTGGTGGCTAAAGCATCCTAGAAAATCGGCAGTAACTCCAGGATCCCTCCTAAAAACTCCAGACATTATTCCAAAGTTATAATAACTAGCCATTGAAACTAACCATATGGTAATGAAGAATTGGCAGATTACTAGGTAGCCCTTTACCATGTCATGCTTCTGAAGAACATATTTCCATAGACACAGTAAATTTCACATCTCTGCAAAATAAATCAAAACAAATTTACCTTCCTTCTACTGTTACATAAAGCTCTAGCTATAGAGCTTATACCACCCCCCCTTAAAAACACACCACACCAAAAACCTATGTTAATGTATCAGTTTTTGTAAATAAAAATGCTTCTATAAGCTTTTATCGGTGTTGCTGAGGTGGCTCAAGGTTCTGGCAGAGAAAAATTCAGTAATTGCTACCACCAGACTCAGCCTTGTGAAAAAAAGCATTCATGAAGAAAAATGACTAAATGCACAGGCTCATGAATCATGGATGAATCAGCTCTCATGGTTGATCTTCAAAATCTAAAGAGGAACATGCCTCACAGCAAATATGAGTCATCCCACTGAGAGAAGACTCATAACAGTCAGTCATCCAGGTCAAATACACCAGAGGTTTTTTCCCCTATATCTGAAACACCAATAAGTGAAATCCTGTCTTCACTGCATTCTGAAGCCACTTCTGTGAATCCAAAGATTAAAGATTTCTCCTTTCATGTTCCTTCAACAGAGAAGAATTTGGGAGGGAATATTTGATATGGTCCTAAGCAAAGTACATTAATATATCAAATTGACTGTAGGACCCTTTGTTTAAAGGGCGTAGCCGAAAAGATTAGAAAACGTTATGAAAAAGTAGAAATAAGGCATAGGAGTGGTAGATTACAATAATCCTTCAAAGCTGCTTATTTAAGAGCTAAAAAGAAAACCTTGGCTTTCTCTGTGTGGTACCAGATTGTGGCTTCCCAAATTTAAATGCGTGAAGCTAATACCAAAGATTGCTTCAGGTTTTCTCACCCTTAGCCAGACTCCTTCTGATGAAAGTCTGGTTGAGACCTACTGAATTAGCAGTTATCACTTTCTTTGATAGACTTAATGTTCTGAGCCCTCAGGAGGGTCTCAAAACCTTTACGTGCAAATCCTGCTGATTTTTTTGTAAAAAGAAAGATCTCATCTTGTTTACAAGCAACCAAACTATATATATTACTGATGATGACATCTCACCAACACTTCGCACAGTGGCATTAAATGATTCCCTGCTCTACAGGAAAAAACAACATACATGTTTCCTTTCATTTTTTAATGTTGCATAATATTGGTGGCTCACAATCATCTTCTGATTAAAGAATATGCCGACATCTTTAATCTCCCTCAGGTTTTTCAGCTGGTGTGCAGAGTTACCAAATCTATTAATATGCACTTTTTAACCTTAAACTCTACGATATTTCATTCACTTCTTAAGGTCACCTAGCTTTTTGAACTGGGAATGGGAATATCCCTTTCCTACCGTTGCCATGACAGAATCTCCCAGCTTTTTGTCCTTGGCACATCTCACAAGCGCACTCTCACTTCTTGAATGTGGCACATTCAGGAAAATATGAACTGAGAAAAATTTTTTCCACAACTACCCTCAAAGCTAACCAGAACCACCCCAGGGCTGACACTCGCCCCTCAGTGCTACCCATCAGGGTCATCCCTGTCTTTAGCCATGTGCTCACCCACAGTACAAATTAACATTTTTTGAAGGAGGTTTTAAAAATATAAGAAAAAAAATCGCAATGCAGAGCATGTTATTATTAAGGGCAGACAAATAACTTTACAATTGTCCAAGCACTCAGTTTCTTAAATAAAGGTACTTAAAATCTTAGTTTTGGAACGCCACTCAACCTTGATAAACTGAGGGTCTTTTACACCCTATGATAATTCTTATTTTCATATGTTCATTCCAAGCAAAAAACTTAACATTAGATAATTGCTGAATGTATTTGGTCTACATGGCAAGGCAGTGGGGCAGCCGCAGGGTGGGCTCTGTGAGGAGACTGTGAACCACAGCCCATTCTGGCCAGTTCCAATGGCCCCAGGGCAGGGCACAGCTGGGCCAGTCAGAGAAGCCAGTGCTGCCTCTGTAAGAGCTACTGAAGAAAGGGCTGAATGCTGTGAGGGGCAAGGAACCAGTCCTGCAAGCAGCAGGAGGAGGGACAAGGTGCTGCCAGTGCCCTGGCACACACTCCCCCGGGGTCCCTGAGGAGCCCACACTGGAGCAGGTATCCACACTGCAGCCCTCGGAGGACCTCACACTGCAGGTGTGAGTAGAGGAGTCAGGAATGAAGGGGTGAAGTTAAACTGGGGAAAAGGGCAGGGGAGAGAGGGAAGCGTTTTAGTTTTTGTCTTTGTTTCTCACCATCAGCCAAATCTTATTCAACTGGCAATAAATTAATTTTCCCAAGTCAAGTCTGTTTTGCCCCTGAGGGTAATCGGTAAGTTATTTCCCTGTCTTTATCTTGCCCCACGAGCTTTTTCATCTTATTTTCTCCCCCGTCCCGTTGAGAAGCGGAGTGAGAGAGCGGCTGGGTAGGTGTCTGGCAGCCAGCCAAGGTCAACCCAACACATCAAATAAAGCTCCTTTTGTTCCTGTTTCTAAAATTCCTTTCTTAATTCTACTTGATTTACTCTCTAGCTCCTCTCATAGACTTCTCCTCTATTCTTCCCAATAGTTCATTTTATCCAGGTACAGTGATGTTCCCATTTGTAAAAGCCACTCATATTTCCCAATGAGATCAAAAACATGCTAATGCCACTTGCTCTCTTCAATTGCAGAGGCCAAAGGCTTTTTGCACAATAAATACAGCTCGTTGTAAGAAAGAGTACGCAACTGGAATACACAAGCGTCCTGGTTCCGGCTGGGACAGAGTTAACCTTCTTCCCAGTAGCTGGGGGGGCGGGTGCTGTGTTTTAGGTTTGGTATAATAGGAGCATTGATGGCCCACTGATGTTTTGGGTGTTGCTGGGTGGTGCTTGCACTGGGCACTTTTCGGCCTCCCATGCCCTGCCAGGTGCATGGGAAGCTGGTAGGGGGAGCATAGCCGGGGCGGTTGACTCAGCTGGCCAATGGGGTATTCCATACCATGTGATGTCATGCTCAGTATAAAAACTAAGGGTGTGGGGGGGCCTCTGGCTCTCGTGTATCGGGCTACACGTTGGTCAGCGGGTGGTGAGCAGTTGCATTGTGCATCGCCTACTTTGTATATTCTATTGTTGGTGGTGTTATCACTGTTATTATTACTGTTCCACTTTGTTTTGTTTCAATTATTAAACTGTTTTTATCTCAACCCACGAGTTTTCCTGCTTGTGCCCTCCCGATTCTCTCCCCCATCCTACCTAAGTAGGGGGGTGAGCGAGCAGCTGCACGGTGTTTAGTTGTTGGCCAGGGTTAAACCACAACAACAAATATGCACGTTTCTGAAATCTCACAACACTCAGAAGCGTAAAAGTAGCAAAGATCTTGTTTTGCTTTTCACTGCAAAGTTAAATCTCCATACACATAAATAAATATCTTTTAGATTTAAGTGTTTCATTTTTTACAGTTTTTTCAGCATAAGACAACACAGAAGGCCTGGAACAGTCACACTAATCTGCACTTCTCTCAAGCTTGGGCTTTATCCTCGCTATCACCTCTCTGTTTACTTCTACCTTTTTAACACTGAAGATTTCACATATATAGAGAAACATATACTCACTGTAGTACTGGCAAATCTGAAGTAATCATTTTTGCAGCACTCTTGAAAGTAAGAGCTACATAGAACTTCTTCTCAAAGTTATTATAAGACAACTACTTGGAAACCTCTTTCATGAAAAGAATGTCAAAGTCCAGTCTGCAAAAAAGAGAAAAAACATTGTTAGTTGTGATTCCAAAATAGTCATAGATTGAATAAAAAAACCACTGTAAACAAAAATGGTCAATTTTGAAGTATCATCACTATTAAACCACATGAAATTTAGAATGGATGTCCCCAGGACAGCTTAATCATATTCTTGCATTCAGTTTTTACAATTCTGTTTAGGCAACCTTTTTTTTTCCCCCTAATTACACAAACTATTTTGCATTACCTCCCATATTTGTTTACAGTAACTCTAATGTAAAAACACAAGCAGAACTTTATCTGAGAAAATTCAAATAAACAAGATAAATACATAAGCATAAGCAATCAGAGAATGTGTGATCCAGATTTAAGGAATCTATTTTCTGGTCACACAATAGACTAAACTTGCAAGACAAAAGTTTAGTTTCATAAGAAACGGTCTTTCCTAGTTTCAAATCAAGACAAAAGATCTGCACCTAAAAATCCTATAAGTTTTGATATAGGCACAACAAAACCGGTAAAAGATAATATTCCTGATAACATTCCTTTTAATGGAACTACACCTATTCAAATCAGACAAACTGGCTCACAGTTTTATGTGACTGAATTTTACAGAACAGTAGTCAGAAGCTCTGCAACTCTCTAACTGCAATAGAAAGTATTTTAACCTGATAAAACCAAAGTTGTAAGTTTAAACAATAAACTAGACTTTATCTGTGGTACCACTACACCCACTAGTAAAATCTCTCTTTCCAAAAGACTAATCAAGGAGTTGACTAGTGACAGCAGACATGACTTTACCATTAAATAACAGCACAATGTGACAGATGCACTAATTTTTAATGTAATAAAACATAGAACTGCCATCCCATTCTTCCAGAAAATGCAAGTTCTGGGAAAACTAAAATTATTTGCTTCACTCTCCCATTTTACAGATCTTGGGGTAATATAAATAGCTGCATGGAGCACTGCAGTTGAGGAATGGTAATGAATACCAAGGACTTAACTGCATGTTTTGTAAACATGGGATATTTTAAATCTCTTATTTAAATATTTAATTTCTTCTCAATGGGCAGTTTTTTTCTGTGCTCTAGTAGCTTTGCACAAGACAGCAGGAAAATCAAGCCAGAAAGAGGTAATGTGACTAGCACCACAGTATCTAAATAAAACTGCACCAGCGTAAGCAAAACAGTACAACACATAAAGCATTATTTTCCATCCCACTATATGTACATCAGTATTTATTTACCAAAACCATAACTGTGCAGCATGAACAGACTTTTTTGCCTCTGGTTATTACAGTTCCAATTAGACTCACAGATACATACAACTAGTTCTTCCAATACTTACTATTTCATGCTACCAACAGTTTTACTTACAGTATCTTACCACCAAATTTAAATTTTTCCTATATACTACCATCTCATTGGCCATTTTTTCTACTGTATCATTAAAAAGCCACTTTGTTGCAAAACAAATGTTCACAAAAGAGAAGTTTGTTTGAAATGAAAGTTACCACTCTAGCACTAACAGTTTAAAGGGCGCCATTTTCCACAGCCAGTACACCAGGTTGGTGTAAAAGCTCTCCAGTTTCACTACAAGACACAAGCAGCCTGAGTTCTTCAAGAACAAAAATGTTACATGATATCCTATTTGTGCTATTTCCATAACTTGTTTCTGTAACAATGTTTTTTCATTAGAGACACTATGTTTTAGGATGTGATTACTCTTAACAGGGGAATGACATGCCCATGCAACAACACCAAGCAACTATTTCAGGCACCTGTAAGAATTTATTATAAACAAACATAGCATCCGACTGAATTAAGTTTTGAGTTGACTTCCTACACGAAGCAAAAAAGGGAATGTTCAGATCTCAAATGGACAGGATCACTACAATGGGAACAACACGCGCTCTGGTGGTCACAAAATACTAATATTTAGGTATAACGTAAGATGAATATTTAATGAAATCCTAAAATAGAAGAAGAAAGGCCTTTTTGCTTCTGCAAATATTTTTCCCTCCTGCCATGACAATTAGATGTACACATTTTTGTAATACCTTCCCTTTGTTTAAAAAGTATATTTTTTGTACACACACAAGCATACATGCACTCACACACACACTCTTGTGTATGCTAACTAGACCTCAAAGGAAACCTACCCATCTTGGATCTTCAGATCACCTAATTCTACCAGGACAGTGGGCATCAATCTTACTTTTCAAAGAGCTTTCAAAAGAAGTTCAAGAAAATTGATGCGCATTTCACATGAGATATTTTCCACAGACGTTTAAGGCAACCTGCACAACTGTTATGTGGAATTTCTTTTTTAACCTAGTTACCACCCTTCACAACTGTTGTGCTGTGCATGCTTGGATATAGTAACCAGCAGTACACAACTACTCTAGGGAAGTGCTTTCACACCTAAGGAAAAGTATACTTGCTCAGAGATAACTTATTTGAAAAGAAAAGTCTTGGCCTAAAAGAAAGTATGGAGTGAAGGGTATAAAGAGCCAGAAGGAGAAGAGGGGAGCTGTTTCATTCAGAAGCAATGGAAGAACCAAGGAAGCTGGACCCACAGCCTTGACACGGTCGTAATGGCAGACAACCTGATACACAGGGAACTGCAAGGTCCTGTGGTATTTTCTCAAAGTCTCTATGCTAAACAGGAAACGGCAAAACAGTGCTGGGAAAAAACCCATCTGTATGTGGTTAGCTCCAGACTGGACCATCCGGAAGATGACAAAGCTGCCCTTCTACTGTCTTGTGTTAATAAAGGCACTTAACAAGGGTTAAGTCAAAGAGTGCTAAAATACAAGAACTGTCAATGCTGATGAGCTGGAAAATGAACAGCTCGGAGGCAGAAGCCCAAAAAGGAAAGGCACAATCCTGCCCATTTTGTGGGAATGACCAGAAGTAGAGTCTTACATTGCATGGAATAACGCCTCCCCATTACACCATCCAAGTCATCTGTATCCCTCACATGCATCCAATACAGTCCTGCTGGCTATTATGCTCTGGATGCTAACCCTTTCTTCTTCAACCCAGGCACTCAGATGAAGTTAGGAAACCCTTAACGGTCTCGGGATAACTGCCTTGCAACTTCCCTCAACAGTAACATTCCTCTAAGCTCAAAGAAACACCACCACTTGCTTCCAAAATGCAGTCTTAAGTTATCACCCATGTTGCTTAGGCTTGGTTTGGAAATAAAGTAAGTTACTATAGTGACTAATGAAAAGCTTTATGTGCTTGGAACAGAGTTCTCAATTTAGTTGTGCAATTAAGTTTGACAACTGTGGAAAAATCATTGATCTTTATGGATTACACAAATGTGAACCTTCACATTTTTTCTGGTTTTAATAAAAGAAACACCTGTTTCTTAAAGATCATGTTCTTACAAACAAGAAAATTGAACTCTCCTTTCTGTCCTATTCAGCCTGAGAATTAAGGAATTGATAACAAAATCCTGAAATCTTGCGACAGATTCCCATTTTGTCACCTTTCTCCTGGGGAAGAGCAGAGCAGGGGGCGGAACACTTCATACTTTTGCATTTTGGGTTATTTAAACTATAATAAACACAATATAGCTGAACAAGTCCTTTTACTTGCGGTCAACTGCTTCTATTTTAGGAGTTTAAAAAAAAAAAATCTGATGTTTTCATTCAATCCCAATTTTAGTGACCTTAGCATGTTTGCAACTTTTTAAACCTGCACATCTATATTTTAAGATGACATAAACTTATGCTGGCATAGTTAAAAATTACCTATAGAAGAATATAAAGCAGGCAGTAGAAGAGACCATTCAGTTGAAACATACAATGGGAAAACAAGTAAATGTTTCTTTTTTGCTTCTATTTTTTAAACCATGCACAATAACCAGGGCAGACATAATAACCATTAAATAAAACTGCTTCTTAAAACAAAACAAAAAAACACAAAAAACCACACCTTTTCTAGTAAGTTGTCAGTTTTACCATAATTTTTCTTCAGTAAGTATCTCACAATGAGCTTAGCTTTAAGAAAGGCTCTATAATTTTACAACAATAAATGACACATGCATTCCATCAATATTTTCTGTAGTTTCCACTAACATATAGCTACCTATATTTTTTGCAGTCTTTAGATCGTTTATTTGCCTCTCTAGTGCTGAAGTAATCTACCCATTTTAGCCAAACAACTAACAAAAAAATGAAAAGATAGACATGAACCCTGAAACCTGACAGAGTTGTTCCAAGCAACTATCTGGTAGCAATAAGCAAATCAAGTTCAACTAACCTTATTATAAACTAGGTACCTACATGTTATAAAGCTGAAACCAAAACTTAAAACAAAAACAAAACAAAAAAAACCAAACAACAAACACAAACAAAAACCCCAACTACTAAGTTTAGCAATAAGAGTTACATCATTATTAATTCCATTGCCTAGAAGATAGCCAAAATAAAAGATAACTGGTATTTGATGGACTCCCATTCAAAATCCTTTCTTTGTTGACCAAGTGACCTTGTCCCATCCAAGTGCAAAACATATTCAAACAATGCCTCACACTAATGGAGCAATATCTTCTACTACTTAATTGGTAATGCCTGTACGCCATAACTTCACTTTCCATTTAAAATTACTTTGCTTTCTCCCTCAGTGCTCCCTGTTATGTCTTTTCTTGCAAGTTGAAAATTGATAAAGCAGTACACTTCTCCATCCCATTAAGGCCCAAAGGAAGTTTGAGAACTCCAAATGTACTGCTTGCGCAGACAAGAAGCTATAATACACGATGGTGTGCCATGCCATTGCACAGCACCATAAAACAAGACATGTAAAACTGAAATTTTTCGTGTTCAGTTTAGACACAAGATTTGTCCCCTCAATATTTGCCCAACAACAGCATTTGACAGCTAAGGAAAGGCCTGCACCAGCAGCAAACGACAATTCTGTTAGAAGGCAGCATGTTGCACACTGAGGCAGAGCTCCAAAAGCTTTGATCAACAAGGTGAGAGAGAAAATAGGATCTCACAGCCAGGCAAATAAATTCTAGCTTTTTACTGCTTTATCCAGCCCCATGCATGGCCTTGGGCACACCACTTAAATCCTTCCTGCTCAGCTACCCCATCTGCAAAGTGAAAATAATATTTAGAAATTGAAAGTGTAAATTCTAAATCCTGCAGAACTAGAAAACCAGTCATCAAGAACTAACCCTGTAACAAATTTACCAAATGCTGTGATGTGTTCTTCATCCCTCAGGAGTTTTTGTTTGCTTTGGATTATGTATTTCTATAAGCATAAGCTTTATTTCTACTACAGGTTTGGAACTTGAAACAAATTAATTCATGTTGACCCTGCAGCCACTTGAACTGAAAGCCAAATTAAACTACCTCTTCCAGCTCTGATTTTGAAAATTCATAGCATCATTTAAGGCCAAACAAGACATAATACTTATTAGCCTATCTTTAAGGTAAGTTTTACACAAAATCTGAATTTCACATTATCACATTTTAGTAAGTATTTAAACCAAGACTGAAAGTCCAAGTGATAGAAAAATTAACACTAAGCATTAGCGAATGCCTTCAATACTTAAAGTACATAGCAAGCTCTGCCGATATGTGGTCTGCAATATTCTTAATTCAGTCTAACCGTGATAGAAGGAGGTATTATTAGGAACAACTAGGCTAGCACAGCATGGCGATGCTTCATTTCCTACATCCTTCAAAAGCACACTAGACATATTATTACTCCACATCCCTCTCCCAAATGCGTGTCTCTGCTGTTGCTGTTATTCATTTAATACCCAGTAGGACCTGCAGTTCCCAACCTGCAAAAGCATGTCAACAACAAAAGCAAAAAAATGGGAGAGTTGGTTGATAACACCAGATGCTTGTGCTGTCATTCAGAGGGACCTGGACAGGCTGAAGCAATGGACAAACAGGAATCACATGAAGTTCAATAAAGGGAACTGCACAGTCCTGCACCTGAGGAGGAACAACCCCATGCACAGGTTTGGGACCGACCGTCTGGAAAGCAGCTTTTCCAAAAGAGATCCAAGGATCCTGGTGGACAACAACTTGAACACAAGCCAGCAACGCGCCCTTGACTGCAGAGGCCAACAGCATCTCCTGGGCTGCTTTAGGCAGAGCACTGCCAGCACATCAAGGGAGGTGACCCTTCCCCTCTACTCAGAGCTGATGAGACATATTTGGTGCGCTGCATCCAGTGCTGGGCTCCCCAGTACAAGAGAGAGGCATTTTTTGTTTTGCAGTAAAGGGACAATTTTGAACAGTGTGGCATATGGTTGGGCTAGGGGTCTTTCAGAACGATGGAGCTATCAGAACAGCAAGCTGAGGATGGACAATTGGTTTTTCCTCAGAAAATGTCAATAAGAAATTAATACATAAAACAAAAAAAGGAAAGTGAGCTCACAGAGGTAATGCGTATAATACAAGAAAAATGTGAGGCCAAGAACAACAAAGCGAGACTGTACACAAAATTAAAGCATTTAGTGGATGTCCATTACCATTGACTGAAGTTTCTTTTTTTTCTGTTCTTTAAAGATATTTCCAGATGTGTTACATATACATGTGGGAACAAGAATTATCACGTGGCAAGCCCTAGCTGTCCATTTAACATTGCCTTCTATTTCAGTTGTCTCTTCACTTGCACTCTACAGTTGCACCAATATGTAGAACTGACTCTACAAGCAAAACAGCTGTTGCTGCTTCCTCTCACCAAATGTTTTCAGCCTAGAAAGGTCCTGCCCAGCCAGCAAGAAAAATAATCTGAGGTCTCACTTTCTAGTGTGCAATATTATTCTATGCTCTTCACAATTACAAGTGCAAGACCTCACACTGAAAGGTTACGCTAATCACTTCTTGCAGAGCTGGGAATAAAATTCTTAAATGACAAAAACCTCCAAGCATTAAGTCATACTATCACATTTCTATACTTAGTTTTCGGTCTCTAAAAATGTGTGAGCTGTCAAAAACAATCAGTTTTTCTGCATCTTCTGCTACTATTTTCAGAAGGTAGCAGCTAATTCCTGTACTGTGCATGTCTGTGCTGAGGCACTGACACTAAGATTACACAGGAAAGCTGATAAAATCTTTTCACCATGGTTATAATAGTGTAGTTGATTCAAATATCACACATCACTCAGACAATTTTGTTTGATCATCTCCAGTGTTTACTTCAATAGTTTAACTATATTATCATATACTGCTTTCTTATAATGCCTAGGATGGCTAATACTAAAGATACTAATCTAATGCTTTGTGGCAAATGATTGCCTGTAGATATGGCTTGCTCAAGAGCAAAAATTTATCCTTTTAAATTTGTAGTTGTTTTTTTTTTTTTTTTAAATAAAAATAAATTTGATGGACTGAGCATATGAAAACAAGCTTGCTTTCCCTTTGTTATTCTTACAGACTCTTCAGACATAACTGCTCCTCACTCTGCGGACACCCAGTGAGACACTTGACCTGATTTTCTGCAGCACTGAGCATTCACAACTGTGACTGAGATCACTGGGGACTACAGGCACTCCATCACTCATAAGGCAAGTAATTATGGTCTGATTGCACAAGACTAACAGTTAAGGCACAGAGTTCTAATGCTAGTTCAATATCTGGACAATTAAGGTCTAAATTAACAACTTGCTCTTTGCCATCTGTCCATCAGGATAACATCAGCTATCTACCAGCCTCCTACCTACCTGCTTTGAACATAAAATACACATAATAAAAAGGGCTCTAGAAAGTTAGGTTCTACTATCCTCAAACTGTGAGCACGAATAGATGGATCCTTGAAGTCTTCTGCTTCTCTGCACTTGTATTTCCAAGACTCAGAAGGAGTCTTGAGAAGATAAACTCACTCAGCTTTTTAAGATGACGCAAGAGCATTAAGAGTCACAAAAAAGCCCATGGGACAAATTTAAAGTCAAGAGAGATTTTGCCTATCATAGAAACTGTGGAGTCATCCTCTCAAACAAAAGACTGAGCAATCAATGAAAACTTGCAAAAGACTGAATAATAGTATGGATAGCATAAGTGTTCACCATACCTTAGGATAAGGTTTTAAAAGATAGATGAGTTAACAAGACATGAAATGCTTCCCCCCAAAAAGGGCCATCCTGTTCAGCTGATTTCTTAGTAAGCCAATTCAGCTCACTAAAATGGCATAAAACTTTTCAGGGTTTTGCATAGTTAATTTTAGTGAGACAAGCCAGGGGTCCAGGAGGCTCAGTAAAACCTGTGCACAGGAAAGCAACAGGAGAGTACAGCTGGACACAGACAAGACTGAAGGAGGATGACTTCTTTTTCAACACATAAAAACTGCTGCAAAGGCAGTGGAGAGGGAGAATAAACTCTTTCTCAGAGTGAGAAAAGGACAAGTAATGGGTTTAAACTGTAGCAAAGAAAATTCAGGTAAGACACTGAGAAAAACTTAACAATGACTAGCGAAGCACTCTAATAGTTTGCTCAAGAAAATGTGAATTATCCACCACTGAAAATTTTTTTCTTTTCCCAAACAGATGGGTCACACTTCTCAGGTACAACAAACATAGCAAAGTTTGTGGAAAAGGCTTATTCCTAGGAGACTGAAACAGCTGGGAAAAAACAGACAAGGCTTTGGCAACACAGCCTGCTTTAGGTCTGAAAACATGGCGTTACTGTAACTGTGCCTGCTGGAGGGGAAAGGGTGAGAACTAGATGAACTCTTGATATCCCTTCTTACCCCCCATTTCTTCTGTTTCTGTGACTTTACCCTCAATCAAATCCATGTGTGACAATAATTAAAATTAAATCCAGTGATTAAATTCACACTCAAGCATTTCAATAAGTGCATGCTTATTCCTGCAAAATAATCCACATCCAGAGGAAGGCAGGAATCCCTGGTGTAGTCAAACACATTCAGATGGTCACACAGGCTTTGAATTTTCATCTCTGTACAGCACAAAGCACAACGGGCCAAGAACGTAGACAGTCTACAGACACACCAGAAGCAGCGTTAATAGATTTTTATGGTACCTCAGAAGAGTGTTTACTCATCTGTAATTTTTCTCAGCAGTGGACATCTGGTGTTCTATTATTCATTGCATCTGGAAAATTGCCAACAATAAAACCAATTTTCACAAAAAGAAGCAAAGCATGACATGCAGAACGCTGGAATAAAGGAAAAAACTCAGAATGACTGAGGTTTTTGTTCTTTGGGCATTTGTTTCTTTGTTTTGTCTTTTCTTTTTTCATCATATGGGACTCTGATGAGAAAAGCCAAGAGGAACTACAGAACATTGTGTCCAGATTATTAAAGAAAACATGCATTTTGAAGTCGCATATAAATTAAAAACTCTGGGAAGTGACTAATTCTGGTACTCATATGATCTTTATGGGGATGCGCACAAAGTCTCAAGGAAAATAGGTCACTAAAATAATAACTTCTCTAAGTTCACACAGCTGCTAACAGAAAGAATATTTGATGGTTAATGTAGAGAGACTCTTGCATGTACCAAGTAGAAGTAAATGTAGGACCACTCTAAAGTGTAATATTCTACCAATTTCTTGATACGCAGCCTTTATTACCCTACCCTCAAAAGAACACGAAGGCATAATGGTTCTTCAGAAGAAGAAGGTAGCGTTGAAGGACTATGTTAAAGCATTCCTGCCACTGAAAACTGCTCATTCAGAAAACCACGTCTTGGACTCCAAGCTTCGAGAAGGAGCTCCATCAATTTCCTAGTTGCTAGACCTGTCAGGATCCTTGTCCTTACAAAGATGTCACGATCCAAATGCCTCAAACAGCAAAGATTTCTGGACATTATGTAGGTGTGACCGAGGTATTGAAAGCCTCTACTCAGTATTCATACTTACTCCTATCAGTCCAGGAACTGAAAGATCCTGAGTACCAGTTTTTCCCAGTCCAGGGACGTCAGCAATGCTCATATGACAAAAACCTATGGATTCCTGTACTACTGTCTCTCTATTAACAGGTTGGAGATTCAGCTTAACCCTCAGCCTGATGTAGCTAATTGGCATCTGTTTTACTAAGGTTCCTTTTTCACTCAAATACAATCTTTTTGTGTGCACGAGGGTATGTGGAATTTTTAAAATTATTAAATCCCTTGTGTTTTGAGCTCCTTAGGGGAGAGGTTGCATTTAATAAAGGGATTAGCAAATACCCAATAGGCATTACTATAAGTAGCATAATGCTATCCTTCTGCAGTGAGGCAGTCTAAATACCCTTGCTTTTAGTAACCATTTTTAATTTGTGCTATCATTAAGTGGACAGGGGTTCCACTGATGCTTTTCATTTAAGCAGGAATAAATTTCAACAAGAATCTTAAGAAAGCTGTTTTCCTTCAATTGTGTGCTGGTTTTGGCTGGGGTAGAGTTAATTTTCTTCATAGTAGCTAGTATGGGGCTATGTTTTGGATTTGTGCTGAAAACAGTGTTGATAACACAGGGATGTTTTCGTTACTGCTGAGCAGGGCTTACACAGAGTCGAGGCCTTTTCTGCTTCTCACACCACCCCACCAGCAAGGAGGCTGGGGGTGCACAAGAAGCTGGGAGGGGACACAGCTGGGACAGCTGACCCCAACTGACCAAAGGGATATTCCATGCCATATGACGTCATGCTCAGCATATAAAGCTGGGGAAAGAAGAAGGAAGGGGGGGTACATTCAGAGTGACAGTGTTTGTCTTCCCAAGTAACCATCACACATGATGGAGCCCTGCTCTCCTGGAGATGGCTGAACACCTGCCTGCCAAAGCGGGAAGTAGTGAATGAATTCCTTGGTTTGCTTTCCTTGTGCGCGTGGCTTTTGCTTTACCTATTAAACTGTCTTTGTCTCAACCCATGAGTTTTCTCACTTTTACCCTTCTGATTCTCTCCCCCATCCCACCGCGGGGGAGTAAGCAAGAGGCCATGTGGTGCTTAATTACCAGCTGGGGTTAAACCACGACAAATTGTTAACTATTTTTAGCCCGAATAACTCTGTAAATTATTAAAAAAAAAAAAAAAAAAATCACATTTGCCTTAGCATAACAGGAACTTCTCAAAGAGCTCATAGTAGCACAGATCTTTTGACTCTTGATTCTTGACGCTCTGCTGGAGTATTGACAGAATATAGTGGTGTACCATGGAGTAATTTCCATATCCTTCCTCTACCCATTAGCCAGAGTACCTAAATTACAAATACCTGCTAAGTT
This sequence comes from Phoebastria nigripes, assembly GCA_035582835.1. Taxonomy (NCBI): domain Eukaryota; kingdom Metazoa; phylum Chordata; class Aves; order Procellariiformes; family Diomedeidae; genus Phoebastria; species Phoebastria nigripes. The sequence continues at coordinate 582,533 of JAYKAV010002961.1, forward strand.
CCTAAAAAGAGTTTGTGAAAACTGAACAAGAGCCCAAAAAAAGTAGCAGAGGTAGACTAGAAAAGATTAAATTAGCCAATAAAGTAATTAAATAGAAAAATATATATATGTATTAATTACAGAATCAAACCTTACCTCCCAACCCCAACAATTTCCTGAGAAAACCCAACCCCATATCAAACCAGACACCCTTCATCTACGTCTTGCACCACTACAATCCCTCTTCTGAAACAATCCACAACTGCAGCCTTTCAGGGAAAAACTACCCAAGCCTTAAATCCCACCATGTCCTAGATACCAAAGAAAGAGCTATAGTAATCCCAAACCCCGAAATCAGCAAAACAAGCTGGCAACTCTGACTTGATTCCTCTTCACCTTAAAACTTTGAACTTTCAGGTTCTCCTCCCAATAAACTAAGCAACCCTATTCTCCTACTCTAGGAACTTTTTTATATGCTCCCCAGGACCAACAAGCCTGGCGGGTCTTTAATCCAAGTACAATAGATGGAACAAAAAACATCAGAACGCATTAAAGAATTTCTCTCTTTACTAGTCAGTAAGCCAGTCATCTTCAAGACAAACTAAACTGCATCTATAAACTAACTAAACTGCATCTATAAACTACACAATTTAAATCATCCCTCCATCAAAGCCATCAATGCTAGATTAAGTCAGATCACCAATTTCTCATTTTGTGATACCATATTTTGCCTTAATAACTTACAAGAACAATAACTCCAGAATCTGTATGCTGCCAAATACCTTCAATCCATCCTAACCTGACACTGCCTCAGTCTAAAGGCACTGGAACAGACCCATAAATATGCTGAAATCCTCATGGGCTTAGTTAAGGAAAGAGATTCTAAAGATATAGCCAAGCCTATTCTTTTTCTAAAACATACAGATGACATCTATTTTGCAGTCTGAAAACTCATACTCTTTCAAAGTCATCCAATGTGTGATACCAAGCAAACACTTTTCTATCAAACTGTTCCCAGAGCCTACATCGATGTTGGTTTCCTGTACACCAGACCAACACACCTACTGTCACAAAGCCAATAACAACGTGAAATTCAAACAATCCGTAACATCCAGGCAGCATATCAAGAACTGCAGCGTGTGCTGCAAGAGCTCTCATCATTGCACTCCTTCACTGATCTAAAAAGAACTTTCCCCAAAGGCACTGCTACAYAAAAATATATCTACATTTTCAATAAGCTGAATAAACATCACTGAAATGTACTCCAATAGCCACTGCTGCTGCTTGTATGTTCTCAATTATTACAAATGGCACGGCCTATGACTTATGTCAGTTATACAGTTAAAACCTCTACTGGAAAAGCACACCTTAAAATACTTTCCTCTCATCCTCCGATCTTAAAACAACCCAACCACCATAATAAACTTGTGAGGAGAAGCACATTTTTCCAATGGACACATGTAACCATGTTGGAGTTAAAAATAAAAAGCCTTGCAAACATATTTCCCCAGTGACCATAAATGCCTCATACTGTAATCAAAATTCAAACCTAAATCCACAGATCCCAGACTAACGTAATTCACCAAAGCCCCAAGATGACTTCCCCACAACCACACAGGTGAAAAGCAGCAGGACTAGCAGCACTCAGAAATTATGATTTACCAGCAGAACAGTTCAGAGAAAAAAAAAACCAAAACATTCCACTTCTAAGTTCTCACTCCAGATCCTAAAGACTTAGGAAAACACACGGCTGGAAATTAAAAATTCACAAACATTTAAAATAATTGACTCAAAAGGGAAAGTGGCTTTATTACACATTAGTTTCCTCCATCCCTAGGTTATGATGCCTCCATATTCCATGGCCAAGATAACTCTCTCTGCCCCACAGGAAATACTGATTTTAACATCCTCCCCCCACTGCAGCAGAGCTCACAGCAATTCATTGCTTTCCACCTGTACTGAGCTTGAGGATTGTGATTTTGTTTCAGGCTAAAGATGTTTGATCCAGAAGCTTGTCTACTTTTTCACAGCAATGTCAACTGACCTAAAAAAATACATTTTCTGTACCTACAAGCCTCTCCTGATGTGGATTCTGACACGAAGGGAAAAAAATGGAATCTAAGGACTCAAGAAATTAAATATTAGCTAAACAGGGTTGGCTACCCACCAGCGTTCCCTAATGACCTCCCTGACATACCAGTCACAAGAAATCAATGAAATGATAAGAAGAAATAGGAGAGAAGTTACTATGAAGTACTACATAAAATTGGAAATAGTTCTGCAATAGTCCAAAATGCAAATATCACTATGGAAAAGACAAATTAGCACCTGGGAACAAGATTTATTTTAGCTCAGTAAATAATCCTGAAGAAAAGCTTTTATCATTCAGTGCTGAAATGAATTTTGGTTAGCCAACAACCCTAGGAAGAATCAGCAGGGGGTGAAACTGCCTATTCTTTGCTGTTTAAAAACATCTTGCACACCACAATAAATCCATTAAAAGGGAAACTTTCTTGGGAAAAAATGCTTGAAAAAAATAATATCTCTTTCCTTGCTTGTTCATTGCTCCAGATACAGGAATGATGACTGTACAGTGAAACCAGTTGAGAGCCCAGTTCCAAACTGGACAAACTGAAAAACCAGACAAGCGTTACCTGAAATACAAGGAGGAGAGGCAAGAACAGAGAAGCCAACGTGCGAGCTGGACAAGAAGCTGATTCAGCTTCATTTCCCAAGGACTTCACATCCAACCAGGCTGTTTGCCCTCCATCTCTTGACAATTTTTGAACATGGTGCCAAATGCGAACAGATTTGACAGAAGGACAGGTACCTCAAAAGATTGTATTTTAAAATAAGCACTGGCTGAGCCTAGTGGTCCTGTGAGACTGGAGGCAGGGGCCAGGATCAGCGGAGCTACTATTTGTCCTGTTTATCAGGCACACAGCTCAGAGCCGGTCGCCCACATGTCCTGCTCTGCCCAGCTCAGGGAAAGGCGCTGAGGTGTGTGATACTGCAATAGAGGTGCTACACACAGGGTGGGCAGCCTTCAAGGGCATGGGTAAACTAGTGAATCTACTGCAGTAAGGAACATAACAGGACTACCAAACCAGGCTTCACTAACTCCACTGACCATACAACAACTTATTTCTCACCTTCTTCCTCTTTGCCCTTTAAGATTGTTTTTCCTCTTGACTCAATACGAACACATTTATTTGAAGACATGATGACAACACAAACTGTAAAGCTATCACCAATTTACTTGGATACCCAAACTGTAAGTTGCAAACACTGATGCTCTTTTTTTTTTTAAACTGTATTTTGCATTGCTTACAGAAATACGGGAACACCTTTTTATTTCTGAAGAGTTACTTAGACAAGCAGATGACAAACACTGGAAATAGTGTGACTGTGTCTGAGGAAGCATCATTCATTTTCGTGCTACTGTTCTGTGAGCTTTAAAGCCTAGTCAGAAGTGCTTTCTCCCAGTAACGCTGACAGCAGTCCTTCCTCCTAGACAAGGAAGAATTTTTGATCTGGGAGACATTTACCAAAACAGTTCATTGGACTAACGCAGCTGTTGGGCTTAATGAAATAGCTTAGATAATGCTTTAGCCAAAATGGACCACTTAAAAGAGACAGAAGAAAGAAGAGATCTTGCCTCACTTCGAAAGGTTGCCATCGGATGAAAGCTGCTCCATGACACTGGTAACGAAGCCATGAAGAGTTCCAGCACGAACTGGCAGAGTACTTTATTTTTCTAAAGATACCCAAACAGAGAGGAAACCTTGTGGTACTGGAAAGCTAAACCATGGGCTTTTCCAGCGACCCAAATAGTAACCCTTTCCCCTCCCATGGGGGGGGGGGGGGGGAGGAGAGAGCAACCAAACCTCCTCCCCGCCCCAATCCCTAAAGATAGTGAACCTCAACTGTGAGCTGAGAAAGGAAATCAAGGATTAACTACCAATAGACTAGAAATACAGAGTAGCTGCAGTGAGATGCCTCACAGAAAACAGGCTAACAGATGAAATCAGGAATCTATCTACAGGAGCCATGCTGCACAAGCCAACATCTCCGAGAGACCCAACAACAGGAACAACTTGGAATCCTGAGGCTATCCTGATACAACTAAAACTTGTTTAAAAACGTGTTGGGGGGTTTAGGGGTATCTGGGTGGTTTCAGAGTCTGTGGAAGGTCACAGCTCCATTCAGGGGAACAGAAGAGTGGCAAAATTAAGGCCAGTATTCAGAGCATCTATCACACTATCTTCAACAACTGGAACAGAAAAACACTTGCTACTCTCAGAATTCTCTGCTCAGCTACAATGATGGTCTGTAACAGGCCTGCTAATATCAACCTGCTGCTTAGATATACACAGCCTTACAAATCTCTTCCTGGTGAATGAGAGACGAAGAAAAAAGGAAAAATTAATAGATGAGAGAAGAAAAAAACCTCTTGCCTAGAAGAGAAGAGAATCGTCTTACCTCTACCATCAAATACAAGACACTGAAAATAGAAAAAGCACAGTTCTGTAAGCACTGCTGGTAAAACTGAGTGAAACTTAACAGAAGCTCCAGAAGAGAGAAACTGCCATCATCAGAAGCTGAGGCTCTCCAGTGAGAGGGGAAATTCCAGCAGCTGATCCACACAAGAGGTTATTTTCCCCTGTAAGACTTCTTGGCTTTTGTTTTTGCAGAGAAGGGATCAGACTGTACAGTTTTAAATGTTGCAGAATTTGCAGACACTTTCTTCTGCACTTTGGAAAGACAGGAAGAGGATTTTCAGTACCTTTTACACAGTTACATAAAATGAAAATACATACGGTAATGATATTTGAAACTGTCAGGCTGTAAGAGCAAGAGTGGGAATTTTTTTGAAGCATTTCCTTAAACAGATTCTCAACTCCCATGAGATAAGAACAAGTTCTAACTGAAAACTGTAACCCCAGGAGTTAAATAAGGGAACATTTCCTCTAGGAACAATCCTTACAGAAAATATAAGGAAGATACAAACTTTCATTTTTCTTGTACCTGGTCCTACCTCCATCTCCCTACAAATTATTCAAATAAATTTAAACATTAATCTATAAGCATTGCCTTCACCCTTGAGGCAAAGTTAGAGCAAGCTTTTCCAGAGTACACAGTATGTATGAGTACATTTAATAAAGCCTTCAACAATCATTTAAATACTAAAAAAATGTCAAGGAAGTTTTTTTTTCCAGGGGTTAAATCGACACTTAGCACTTTCACAAATCAAGTTCTCAAAACACAGAGAACATGACTAGATATAACAGAATAGATAAGGAAGAATTTTTTACCATTTTTTACAACACTGGAACAGGTCGCCCAGAGAGGTGGTACATGCCCCATCCCTGGAAACATTCAACGTCAGGCTGAACGGGGCTTTCGGCAACCTGATCTAGTTGAAGATGTCCCTGTCCGTGGCAGGGAGGGTTGGACTAGAAGACCTTCAAAGGTCCCTTCCAACCCAAACGATTCTATGATTCTATCAGAGGGGAAAAAAAAAACCAACAAACCCAACATGGAATAGAGATTTTCTTTTTCAGCAGTCTTGGGATGAGGTTTCATACAATGGTTGAACCAATCTGATGGGTTGCTATTGTCAAAAACACAATCCCTGTTCTTTCCTCCTAGGAAACAAGCAAGGACGCTTGTTCCTGCTCCTTCCTTTATGGTAGCTTTGATACTGGACTGGCCCTCAGCAAACCAGTCAATGGAGTGACAGGAGACATTAGAAAAGAAGAGAAAGTAGCAAGCAGCTCAAGTCCTACTGCCCTCCCTCCACTCCTTACCATGATCTCTCACTGCTCCCACCCAAACAGCAGAACAATTCTACCATATTGATTCAATTGCAAATGCAGCATGGCTTGTTCATTTCTTTTGGAGAACAAGAGAGTCAACACAAAACAAAGTTCACATTATTATACTTTATTTTTTAAAAACAACACTATAATTTGAGAAAAAAATCTAGTGGATTACAGTATCATAAAACACTTGCTACACTTGACATTATTTCATTTATCATAATCTAGAATGAGTTATCCTAAATCATTAATCTTCTAATATCTTAAGGCAGTGTTAATTCAAGACTGAAAATAATGGCCTGGCTATAGGTTGATCACTCTAAAAGAGGTATATGAATGCTCTCTAATTAGAGCAGTATAATGCTATTAAAAAGACCAGAAGAGACCATCAGAGAACTGTTTCAGAGAAGAATACAAATGCAAAGAATTTGGGAGAGAGTCCTCTGCACAGTACTTTTAGTTAAGTTTCAAAGCAACTAAAACCAGAAGTCAGTGGGAAATAGCATCTTCAGCCCCTCTGAAAATCCCAGTCACTACCATCCGCGTACACTGACCTGAACTGCAGCTACCATGGTTCCTCCCTCCTGTGGCTGTACTGGCATGTGGCTTTCTGTCCATTTATGCAATTCAGGAAATCATCTACCAATTTTTAAAATTGTTTTCAAGTTGTTTGTATCTGGATCAGCTCCCTGAACTGGCTCACCCCTTGTTCACATGAGCACAGGACTAGTGCTAGGGAAGAGACTGGAGCGGCCAGGGCACAATGGGACCATGAGATTTACATTAGCCTAAATTGCTATGGAAATGCATTATACCCTGCTGAAAGATCTTACAAATGAGGAAAAAGAAGCAATTTCTCAAAATTTTCACTTCCAGCATATAATACAGATGTACTTTGTCTTTAAAAATAGATCTTCATGCTCAATAAATACAACACATTGCTTTCGGATCAACTGAACATGTATTCCTTTCCTAACCAAACTCTAAAGATGTCAAAGGAAAAGCAGATTCAGATTAAGGCAATTTGGGTTTTTTTATAATCTTTGCATAAATAGAAAGAAAACATCTAATTATGGCAAGAAACTGGCTATCAGCTGCTAATACATGCAATATCCTAGGCAAGCATTTTCTCCACAAAATTATCTTACCCTGTTTTTGACGGGAGAGGACAGGGAGGGGGGAAGGGCTACCTTCTTTCTGACTCTTACATTTCTCATTTTTCTATCAGTATTAGTCTGCATTAACAGCCAAATCATACACACACACACAACACTGCCAGTGACCTACTAGAAAGTTGCTATAGCAACAACTGCTTTCAGAAATACATGTTGTGCATTTTAAGTGCCATCATAGTGTAACTCATCTGTCAATTAATAACCACAGCTCAGAGTAACACATCACATACACCAAAAAAATTAAAAAATAAACATTGTGGCTTTATGTCTACAAAAGGAAATCTCTGGAAACCCACCGCAGGCTTAGACTTACTACCAATAAAAAAAAAGATCACACATTTAGCACCAAGATGTAACTCTTGTATTTCTATTTAAGTGCACAAAATTCATGAAGTATGAAAAAACTTCACTGCAGTCTTGAAGGGGGAAATCACTCGTATGTATCATTAAGTGTATAATTTCAGCAAGTCCAAGCTACTTGTAAAATCACCTATAGGAGCATGCAGAAAACATAATTTAATTTAGGTTTCTGTTATTTGTTTTGGGCAAAATCCCTGTAATAAGAAACACCACCACCATATTTTAAAATATGCTGAGTAAACCAAAAATTGAGTATACAGTTTCAACCTCACTAGACTTCATTAAATCACCCGGTCAAGTTTTTTCTAATTAGCAGTCAGACTAAGTGAATCACACTGTCTCTTTCTCTGGACCTAGATATCTACCAATTTTTGGTTGGTGTACTTGGTGATAACTATTATACACAAAGCATAACCATAGTAAAGGAGTATACATCTAAAATACCAACTAGTTATTCTCAGAAAGAAAACTTCAGGAAAATTCAACTATCACAATTAAAAAACTTGACAGTAGTGTAGTACTACCAACAGTAGCTTATTTAGTATTGTTTCCTCTCAAAACCCTGCCTTATACTAGCAGGTTATTTTCATGAAAGTGCATGTACTAAATGCCAATTTTTTGCCTATCTCAGCTATGACACACATCTTGTTCATGTCTGACCTTTGAAAGGTAAGTGCATTTTAAAGTGGAGAATATTCTCTCTCTATAAAACATAAAGGGTAATCAGAGAGTTTTGCAAAGACTCTGGATCATCGAGTGCCACCTCTGTCAATGATACAGAAAGAAACGCTGCAGTGGTTTCTCAGCTCCAATGTGACCTTGAAAAGTGTTTCAATTTCCTTTCTCACATCCTCTAAATCCATTTCAAATCATTTTCTCACATGACAAAGATAAAAAATGCTTTCCTGTTATATTTTCTGCTTTGGGATAAACATCAAGCTCTCACAGTACCCAGTCTTTGAAAACATACTAGTATTGATGCTAGCTGAAATCCTTCTGGAAGACACTATGGGTATCAGAATATAAAGTAAGATACACTGCCTAAACTTCTGCATAACTTCAGTAAGCAGCTCAGTCACAATGAGCTCTACTGACTACATCAGGCTGGTTATGTGTATGCAACAACTTCTATAGGGACTTTGCACTTGCCCCGGATTTAACAATTTAACAGGGAGAATCTTCTAAAACTGAATCACAACCAATCCTTTTAGCTTGGATAAAAAGGACCAACTTTGAAAGTCAGAGAGAGAGAGAGAGAGAGAGAGAGAGAATATTATAAGATTGCTGTGAGAGAGAGAGAGATATCTCCAGGCTCACCAAGGTAGCGAGGCCCAGAGGCCGGAGGGGTACCAGGGCATTTCTTTCTGACTGCCATCTGGCAGTCAGTCCATATGAGCAAAGCAGGCAAGAGCACAAATAACCAATGTTTCATTTCTAGTTATAGACAATCTAACACTCTGAAGAACAGCAAGAAAAGCACTGCCTTAAAAAGCCAGTTTTCACATCAAGATGGGAGAAAATGTTTTCCTGCTGCCTGTGGACAGCTGGCAGGAGTCATGAGGCACAGCACTAATTAAACAATATTGTTTAAATATGACAATCAAGTTTCCCTTAACCTTTTCAGTGAGATACCAGGAAACACAACTCTCAAAGTTTTGTAGAAGAACTTTAAACTGTAATTAACTTTTTTTAAATCCAGAATTTAGCTGATCACAGTTTCATGAATCAAACCTTTAAATAATTGAGAGGGGCAAAATGTCTTAACCTTGAAAGTTATTTAAAAAGTGATGCCCATTCCTGGTTAATTTTTTTTTTTTTTTTTTTTTTTTAAAAAAACACCAGTATACACCTACAATAATAAAAACACCACACTGGGCAGAAGACAGACCTCTAAAGACCAGTATTTCAACTGAGGCCAAAAGCCCAGAGCAGGGCACAAGACAACTGCATGCATGTAGCCATACTCCTCCAGAACACTCTCAAAATCCAGATCYTCCTGATTGCTCGCATTTACATACATTAGATTTTGTATCAATATTATCCTTGAACTCAACACTTTTCATTCCCTAATATTTACCTTGTATGCTTTTTTTTTTCTTACTCAAAAATGTAGTCATACCCTGCCCTAACACTGCCCTCTAAGAATAAACAAACCAAGTTATCTTTCATTACCGTCTACATTCAGTACTATAGCTGCTGGCATTTGCTTTCCAAATCTACCTCTCCCCTCTGGATCCTCTCCTTTATTCAGTACAAAATCCCCACTTATCGTCTTGACATCCACTCTGTGATCTCCAGGCATCAGTTGAAGTTCAGAGAGAAAAGTGACCCCTTAGCAGTCTGAACGCCACGACCATCCCTGGCTCTCCACCCACACAGCCAGACCAGATCCAGTTTCTCTGCTTCTCCTTCACATCTTCAGGAAGGCTAACTTCTCCCCACAGTCCCAATGTGAGAACCCCAATCACGCAGATCTTGACTGGTGCGGTTTCCTCTCCTTCGCTTTCAATGACCATGACTCAAGGACTGCAGATTCAGTACAAAGAGTAACACCTCCCTGCCAGGAACCAACTTCCCTCCCCATCCCTTTTCTTCCACTGACCCAAATGAAGGTCTCATCCTGCCCCATTCCCTCCCTCGTTCTTGAGTCTGTGCCCCCACTTACATTCCTGTCACCAAGTTCAGGTCTACCAGCAAAATGGCCTTTGAATGCCTGCTTCTCTACTTCGGTCTCAAATACTTCATATATTTTCCCAGGCCTCTCCTTCTAAGTAGGAAATATTTCCAGTTGAAAAAGGATATATTCACAATTTTAGGATATATTCCTCCAGGAAGTTAACCATTGCTATGATGCAGACTATGCTGACAAGAGCACGAAGTTTGGAAAACAAGGGAAGAAGGATGGAGGAGAAACTGGATACATCTTTCAGCAGTAGCCTGCTGTCAGTTTTGAGTAAGTATACTGCTTAACTGTATTCTTACTTACCTTCCATAAAACCCTCCAGAATTAATTTGTTGACCCCAAACATTTAAGTCCAAGCACTTTTTGGGTTCTTTTTACCCCAAAATGAGTCTCTACATTTTATCCTGTATTCTGCTTCTGTCTTAGTATTTGGAGGAGTTACAGTGCTAGCGTTCACATAAACAAGATATGTTTTACAAAATCCCACTGTTTCCTTTCTACATAAATTTGCCATTATAATTAAACATTTGAACTGTGATGCTTATCACTGAAAATTCATGTGGTCTTCTCACATTTTTCTTCAGATGGAAGTCAAAAGGCCAAGTTAATACCAGCTTTGTTATCAGGATCCCACGAACATAATCATTTCTTACTACATTAACACATTAGCACTAACATGAAAAATTGATTGTTTAAATGAATCCTACATGGCTTTTTTCCAATAACCTATTCATCATGTAGATAATTCTCACACTTTCATTCTTAAAAGGTACTAGTAATAAGGCTGTGGGACTCACCAGGCTTTCCTTTTATTTGAGGGTTGGGTTTTCTAACATTAAACTGTATAAGGTTATATTTATTAGCAATTTAGCAATAATTCCCCATTTGTCATTGGCACTGCGTAAAACTCAGTTTGCACTGAAGAGGACAGGTGACAAATTTGACCCGAAAACTCAAACAAGCTGAATTTTTCCCCTGTAAATGGATCACCACTCCCAACAAGTTGCCAAATTTCAAAAAGTAATTCTTAAAACAAATAAAGTGCTTCTTAAATTAAAAGTAAAATATTAATCCGTAAAATTTTACACAATATGCATGAAGTAGAATAAAACCTTATTCCCTGTTACACTGATCAATGTGCATTCCCATCCTGCAACCACTTGCTGCCCAAGTGTGACAGGTTGAGTGCATCAACCCCTTTTCCCTAGGGAACTATAGTAACAACTAGTAAAAAAAGAGTAAACAGTGAAACCATTTCCTCATCAAGACAGGAAGAAAATCTCATCTAACAGTATTTTGCTCTTGTACACAGATTTCTCTCTGTCAATGCAATAAGTGGATTATGTGGCTTTGGAACTGTCAAGCACAATCCCACTTCAAAAAAAATGAATTTGCAAGAACACATCATGAGCCATCAAGTGAGATCCTAAATCTGATCAACTACTTCATAGGGATTTCTGAGAAGGTATTGATGCATTTTTCTGTTCCTTCTGCTGTCTTTCCTGAGAATGTAATTGCTCTGTATTAAACCGTATTCAAGATTTTCTTCTAGAATAAGAACATTATTTCTGTTTTCAGGAATCACAGACTCAAAAGTCTTTGCTACCATCCTGATACACTGATAAAAGAGCTCTCTTTTTAGTGTTTGTCCAACTGAGACTGCTGTATACTTATGCTTTCCTCACGTTTGTCTTTTCCAGCAGTTTCATGTGCTATGGAAACAATGAAGCCTGGTTCTGAATGGATTACCATACTGTAACTCTGTGTGGATTCTCTAACATGTAACAACAATTTAAATCCTGCTGCTGCTTTTATTTAGAAGAGTATGTGTATGTAGGAGAGGGATGGGAAAGGGAAATGATATTAACAGTAACTTTAGCCAGTTATCTACCTTCACAAAAACTGCAGAAATTTGTCTTTTGGACACCCCCACCCCCTCCAAATTTGATTGAAATTGGTCACTGTGTTCAAAAGAGACATGCAGCAACTCAATAAAATTTCTAATGCATTTAAATAATATGTCATGTCGTACCATAAAAAATCTGAACCCTGCCCTATTTAAAAACAAGGCCAAAAATTAACACCACAAAAGCATTCCAAACTGCTGTTCCCTGTCCCGCTCCGGTATCAGGATTCCCAACCCCTCCTCTGCCCCTCACTGCACACCCTACTGTCCTGGCAGGGACAGGAGCAACTGGAACACTTGCAAAGCCGCACTGCCTTAGAAAACCATACTAAAAATCATGAACCTCCAAAAGGTGACATCAAACTGCCCACACGGATATAAATTACATAGACCAAGAAAAGCCAAGAAATTCCCCAGAAAACAGTTGTTAAAATTCTTGGGTTTCTACCCAAACAGCATATATTTGCCAAAAATCTTTAGGCTCCTTTGCTGCCTTAAAAGCATTTGGACTACACACAGATAATTAAATGCGCACTGAAGAACTATAAGGACTGATTTCTCCGTTTCCAAACTAATACATGCTCCTTACTTCAAAGGGTTGTTTCAAAAATCTCCCAGAATTCAAGGCCGCTCTAAAAAAAACCAAAAAAACCCTATTTTCAAATATCCCAGAGCTTTAGTAGCACAGGATTTAATGCTCGTCATTTTGCCCTTCTGAGTTGTTAGCCTTTTTATTTATTTATTTTTAGTGGGGGGAGGAAGGCCTCAAAAATTAGGGAGAGGAGGTAGTACAAACTATTGTTTCCAGTTGACAAGCATTTTTTGCTCATAAGCACACCATCTTGGAACCTCAAGAAAAGTTACATTATGTTATCAGCTTATAGGTTATGAAACAGAGTATACAACTCTTCAAAAGGTTTAAATCTAAGAAACATTTCACTATCTCAGTTGATAAAACTTCAAAATACATTTAATGAAACTAAAATACCTACTGCAAATATAGCTAAACCCATGAAAATGTTTGGAGAGCTTTCCCCCCCCCAAGTGCAATTTCCTAGGTAACGTCTAGCCCCACAAAACTACGCTCCCTGAATGGGAAACAATCAGGAAGTTATAGTAAAACTCTCAATGATAAAACAGTATACGAAACATCACCATGTGAAGGAGTGCCTTCTAATAAAGGAATAAATAATGAAATTACTATCTGATAAATGCAGTTGTTCCTCTCAAAGAGGAACAGAGTTTAACCCAACTCAGTTCATTTTCCAATACTTGCGAGACCACTTCTTTACAAGTAAGTGCATGGACTTTCCACAAGAAAAGCACAGCTCAACTTTACAGGTTTCAATAGACTCCCACTGCCCAGGCAAACATCAAGACCATAGGAGGGCTGCATATGCAGAGAACATCTAAGTCTATTATACTTCATCCACACTAACATAATCAGATTTTGACTTTAAGTCATCTTCCAAGTTGATCTGTAAACAGGACATTTAGAATTATTTTGCTGCTTAAATAAAACCTTGACTGATAAGTGGCTTTTAAGCAACCATAACAATCTCAGAGAAGAGGAAGCTATTAATGATTTCTCCGATAATAAGAAAAGCAGTGGTATGAACAGACAACATCAATGAATCATAGAATCATAGAATGGTTTGGGTTGGAAAGGACCTTAAAGATCATCTAGTTCCAACCCCCCTTCCACTAGACCAGGTTGCTCAAAGCCCCATCCAACCTGGCCTTGAACACTTCCAGGGAGGGGGCATCCACAACTTCTCTGGGCAACCTGTTCCAGTGCCTCACCACCCTCATTGTGAAGAATTTCTTCCCTGTATCTAATCTAAATCGACCCTCTTTCAGTTTAAAGCCATTACCCCTTGTCCTATCACTACAGGCCCTTGTAAAAAGTCCCTCTCGGCTTTCTCTTAGGCCCCTTCAGGTACTCCTATAAGGTCTCCCCAGAGCCTTCTCTTCTCCAGGCTGAACAACCCCAACTCTCTCAGCCTGTCTTCATAGGAGAGGTGCTCCAGCCCTTGGATCATCTTCGTGGCCCTCCTCTGGACTTGCTCCAACAGGTCCAAGTCCTTCTTATGTTGGGGGCCCCAGAGCTGAACGCAGTACTCCAAGTGGGGTCTCACCAGAGCGGAGTAGAGGGGCAGAATCACCTCCCTCGACCTGCTGGCCACGCTTCTTTTGATGCAGCCCAGGATATGGTTGGCCTTCTGGGATGCAAGCACACATTGCCGGGTCATGTTGAGCTTCCCATCAACCAACACCCCCAAGTCCTTCTCCTCAGGGCTGCTCTCAATCCATTCTCCACCCAGCCTGTATTTGTGCTTGAGATTGCCCCGACCCACATGCAGGACCTTGCACTTGGCCTTGTTGAACTTCATGAGGTTTGCACAGGCCCACCTCTCAAGCTTGTCAAGATCCCTCTGGATGGCATCCCCTCCCTCCAGCGTGTCGACGGCACCACACAGCTTGGTTTCGTCAACAAACTTGCTGAGGATGCACTCGATCCCACTGTCCATGTTGCCAACAAAGATGTTAAACAGCGCTGGTCCCAGTACTGACCCCTGAGGAACACCACTCTCACTGGTCTCCACTTGGACATCGAGCCATCGACCACAACTGAGTGCCACCAACCAATTCCTTATCCACCGAGTGGTTCATCCATCAAATCCATGTTTCTCCAATTTAGAGACAAGGATGCCATGTGGGACAGCGTCAAATGCTTTGCGTAAGTCCAGGTAGATGACATCAGTTGCTCTTCCCTTATCTACCAATGCTGTAACCCCATCATAGAAGTCCACCAAATTTGTCAGGCACAATTTGCCCTTAGTGAAGCCATGTTGGCTGTCACCAATCACCTCCTTATTTTCCATGTGCCTCAGCATAGTTTCCAGGCACAGAGGTGAGACTGACTGGCCTGTAGTTCCCCGGGTCTTCCTTTTTTCCCTTTTTAAAAATGGGCATTATGTTTCCCCTTTTCCAGTCAGTGGGAACTTCACCAGACTGCCACGACTTCTCAAATATGATGGATAGTGGCTTAGCAGCTTCATCCGCCAATTCCCTCAGGACCCGCGGATGCATCTCATCAGGTCCCATGGACTTGTGCACCTTCAGGTTCCTTAGATGGTCTCAAACCTGATCTTTCCTACAGTGGGCTGTTCTTCATTCTCCCAGTCCCTGCCTTTGCCTTCTGTGACTTGGGCGGTGTGGCCTGAGCACTTACCGGTGAAGACTGAGGCAAAAAAGTCATTGAGTACCTCAGCCTTCTCCATATCCCAGGTAACCAGGTCTCCCGTTTCCTTCCGGAGAGGGCCCACATTTTTC
Organism: Phoebastria nigripes; assembly: GCA_035582835.1. NCBI lineage: Eukaryota > Metazoa > Chordata > Aves > Procellariiformes > Diomedeidae > Phoebastria > Phoebastria nigripes. The sequence continues at coordinate 597,794 of JAYKAV010002961.1, forward strand.
CTAGTCTTCCTTTTATCACCAACATACCTACAGAAGCTTTTCTTGTTGCCAATAAATGCAGATAGCTTAATAAATGACTGTAAGGGTATAGGATGAGAGGCAGCTTCCTGGGACAAGTTGGTTTTGCCTCCTGAATGAACTAATCACTTCCAGAGAATAATTTCTATACATTAATACTCACTTTCTATCTAAATCTGAGTCTAACCTGAGAAATTATGAAGTACTGTATTGATTACAGTCCTGCTAGGAGAAACGCTAAAAAGCACATTAATGTAGTGCTAAAAAGGAGTGCTCTAGGTGCACTGGCACTATTTTATGGAGAATTTAGTTGAGTGGTCAAGGTAATATCCATTCACTTGTACAGCTATACATAACAAGAAAAAGCACTTTCCCTTTAACCTGAGGAAAAGCCAACTAAATTAATAGCCGTATTTTTCAGAAATACTTCTCAAGGAAGATGCAGTAAGCATAAAACTTCAGAGTAACTGAGAGATAATTGAAACATTTTCAGTATTATTCGTTCCATGACACACAAGGCATTAATTCTCCTACTTTGGGTTTCAAAAAGTGAATGGACATGCCCAAATTCCATTTAGGGAAGACACTTTACGTTAACAGTGAGCTAGAACAGCTCAGAATTTGATACAAGTCTTCAAGTATTTGTCATTCTTGGAAAAAGGTAATGGTGGTCATTAGTAGTCAATGATGCTAATACAAAGATTACTCATCAATAAGCACAGTTCATAAATGAGCCTTTGCATGTTCCCCTACCTCAAAGAGCCTTATTCCTAACCTTCAAACCTGCTCACAGACTCACCCACATAAGTCTCTACTGCAGTGGCCCAAACTATGAATGGCAAAAGCATGCACTAGGGAAAGAACACGGATACTTTAGCAGAAAGGGGCAGATCCTGCTAACAAGTGGAAAAATCCTGATTATCACCAGTGGAAAGCCGTTAAGAAAAGAAGCTGAAGGCAAACTGAAAGGCCCCGTTCTATTTATTTCATCCAACTCACCATCACACAAAAGACGGACAATTACGTTACTGCAAGGAGAGAGGGTGGATGGCTCAAAAACACAGGTATGTAAACATTTTTGGAAAAACACATGCCAGGTGACAAGATGTAACTCAATATTCAGAATAACCCACTACAGGTTCCGGTGAGCTTTTGAAGGAATTTGTGAAACTAGAGAACTTCTTGCCAAAGAGCTTTTTTCTGTTTCCCAGTAGCTTCTTAGCTACTGTTTGAGCTTATCCAAAGGTCTGCAGAGGTTGATGGGGAGTTAGCTTGGATCTTCTCCTACTGCTTGATTCGGCAGTTCTAGCACCAAAAGGGTCATCCAGAGCCAGCTGCTATAAACACAGAGCTTCTCTTCATTTTCTTCAGGGAGCTGCCATTATCTAAGCAGTAGTAGCCTGACAGCTATAGCAAGGGTAGCTTGAGAACAGGGTGCCAAAAAACTTTCACCAGCTAAAAATGAGGAAGCTGCTTGATTAGGCAGAAAAGTATAGCTTTTGTTTCAAACATGATCTCAGAAGCTGTAAAATGGAAAAATCTCAGAAAATACAGAGCAGACAAAAAATTCACAATGTAGTTTCTAATCCCCTATCACCTGAAGTATAAAATTAGATAAACATGCAAAGGACTATCTCCTCCAATTTTAGCAAGGCCATGGGAATATCCCAAATTATACTATGTATGAGAAGAGGATAGTCTAGTTTCATGTTTCTTAGTTATTTAACTAAATCCAATAGAGACACAATAACAAGAATTTAAAAGCAGATTTTCCTTTTACACTTTCCATTGTGAGCTGCAGCAGGGTTTTTCTTTGCTCAACTTTAATGAATTTTATATATTAAAATAGCATCCTTAATTACTGCTTAGAGCCTTTATAAACTTTCAATATTCAAATTTTATTGCAACCATTTTAATACCCTTAATTCACTCAGTCAGATTTTTTATGCTAAATAGTCTAAATTACCGAGTACTCTACCACTGCAGTTTTCTAATACTAAGACAGTTTTTTAATATTATAGATGTGACAGGTTCTCCCATTTAATGTGGTTGAGCTTACCTCTCTACTTCATTATACAGTTCATGTTCAATACAGTCCAAATTGCTAGTGGCTCTTTTCATCATTAATTACGTATTTCAAGTCCAAAACTACTCTAATCGATTCTCAGCCCATGACCGGCAGGAAAGATAACAGCAATCACACCTCTTATTCTTTAACTTAGCCTGGCCTGTTCTACTGCTATTACCATATTCTCCTGTCTCTGTCATACCTTGCCTTCTAAATGTTTTCCAATAAAGATATGCTACTTTAACGTGCATTTGTAAAATCTCTAGCAAAACACGTTATCAATCTAACCAAAGCCTCTGGACACTTCCAAAGCAGAACATACGTGCTAGAATTGCCAACTGGCCTTCCCGTACCTGGTTGGAAGAGGCAACAAAAGAGAAATGTGTGCTTCAAAGGCATTCTAGAGCAATTTCCATCACTAATTTTTACATTTCTTTACCAAAAGTGTTCATAAATCTGGTCTTAATACTGCCAAGGAGAGAAAATGGAACAGACTACCTTTTTAAACTAACCCCTTTAGGCTTACTGCTCTTTTCCAGGAACACTGGAAACTACTTGTGTGTTTCCTATAGAAGGCACCTGTCTTACCTGCAGGGCGAAACTTGGACTTCACTCTATGCTTAAAGCAGGTATTCAGTGTTTTAAAATATATATGTTGAAAATCACATATCATTCTGGGGTTTTACTGCATTTGAACTTTCTATGCCCGGGTGTTTTGTTTGTGTTTTTTTTTTTTTTCTTCTTTGTACCTTTTCAGTAAAAAAAGCATGACGTTGATTTCTGTCTAAAACTTTGTATTTTCGCAGGTACCATTCAAAAACAGAATTGTAAGAAGGACTTTAACCTTGTAGACAGGAGTATCATGAGCAGATCTGACATGATATGCAATTGTAATACGACATCTGCCTTCTTCAGTGGTATAACTGAAAACTTACATGTCGCTGCATTAATTTCATTAATACACATAATTACAGTTTTCTTATAGACTTTATCCTACAAGGTGATGACATATCTAGGACACAGCACTGATATAAAATAGATTCAGTTTTCCCTCTCCTACAGTGCTGCCATTGAATTCTTCTACCTGTGTTTGATCACAGAAACACCCAAGCCCCTCACAGTAACACAACTCATACTAGAAATCTAACAACTAGATATTCAGTCAAGAAAAAGGCTCCTAACAGTACATACTCCATATGCTCTTCTATCACATTCACTAGTTCACATTAAACCGATGCAATTAAGTTGCCATTCTACTGTAATAAAACTGAAATCACTTCTTTGCCTGCAGAAGATACAGGCAGACACTGCAGAAGTATCAATTGATCAAAGATTACCATTTTCAAAGGTTTGTTTCTGTCTGATAGAACCTGTGGTTACTGCAGCTTTTAAAGAAAAGCCTGTTTTAATGCCAACCCTCTGAATGAACAATCCTAGTGAAGCCCAACACTGAGCACTCCCAAAACTTGAACCTTCCTTTGCAGTCAGAATTCAGAGAACTCTTCAACACTTGTGTGCCCATGTTTTATTCAGATATTAATTGCAGTCAATACAGCCATCTTCCAGTTTCAGATATACTGGACAGATTCAGAGAATGCAAAATGAGCCAGTTACTAGTTTCATCAAGATTTCCCACACTGAAGCTAAAACATCACACCAGCATTCAGAGAGCAATGCTGAGAAAATTCTGTATTTTAAGCTAGAAACAGTTTCATGAGTTCCTTACCAATGGGTACAAAAGCCTCTTCCACAAGTTTTCAATTATTCCTCAAAAAAGTGAGCACTGATTCATTAACAGTGAGCAGAAATGGTACGATTAATGTTTCTGTAACAGGAGTGTCCACGTTTTCTTTGAAGACAGAAGATATTTCTTGAATGTGAAAATGTAATTTGGCAGCCACACTTGAAAAAAGGTTGTCATTTTGAGTAGCTGTTGACCTTATTCAAACACCAGGAGAATGATCTGGGAGAACAAGATATCAGATCAATTGCCAAAGGAGGAAAAAAGAAAACAGAATGAGATTTTAATTCACTAGAAAAATGGGAACCTGAACACATTTTACAGTATCATTTTTAATAGGAGTGGTTTTGACAATTCTTTTTATTTAAATGTGAACATTTAAAAGGATGTGTATTATTGACTGTTCTCTAATGTACAATTTAATTTCTAATCTGCTTGCAAACTCCCAGACTGATGAAGACTTGGATAAAATTAAGCTGCATCACAGGGAAATGGAAGAGAAAACAATAAGTATGGTAGTTAAATTTGACTTGCAAATATAAAATGGTTTCCTGAAATCAACCAACAATTGTCATTACAAGCCCAAGGTAAGACTGAAATGAACATCTGAAGTCTGCAATCTCTTTTCTGAGCAGAGCCCACAGGTTACAGGGGAAAATGAATCCTTAAGGTCAAAAAGACAATTCCTAACCACAGTGCATGAATTTAAGGGTAAATCACTGTCAGCTAGCTGGTGAGATTCTTGCTCCTAACACCAAACTATTAAGTTCTTTGCTGTCAAAAGCAAGAAATTCTGGTTCAAGTTGTTATACCCCATATTTAGTCTTTTAGCTTCCCCTTCCAACTGGCTGTTGTTCTGCTCTATTATAGTGTTTCTTTTTCTTAAATTTCTTACTTTAATTTCAGATAAGAAAGAGCTACAAGTTTGTGACGCAAAAGCACAAACTTTTTTTTGCTTTAAAACTAAACTGAATCTTACCAAATCTATTAACTGAGAACTCATACACAGCCACTGTGGAAAACCTCTCCAGACTACTACAGAGGGGCAGGAAAACAGTTTTGGAGCTTGAACAAGGAAAGGATTCTTCAAAATATTGCAAAGTCTAAACAGAACAGAGCAGAAGAGAAACTGGCAGTGGAATTGTGCACTACATTAATGAAACCAGAGCAAAAGATGCCGTAAGACCGAATGGATTTTGATGTAAACACATAAAGCTCAAGCACCTTATACACATACAGTGCCAAACTCTAAAGAAATCAGAGAGCAGTTGACTCTTCTTTTTTTTTTTGCCTTGGATATTTGAGAGCTCTTAGAAGGTAAAGTAAGAGATTGATGATTAGGTTCTTCCTAGTCTATTAAAAGGGGTGATAAATTGGTAAGATAAGTGATATAATCATGGAGGATATGAGTTTCCCTGAGTGGTACATGTGAAGAATAAAGTACTGATGGTCTCCCAATTGCAATGATAGGGAAGAAACCCATATTCTCAGAGAACTACCCACGTTACTTGAGAAATCATTTACTATACGCTGTTACACCTAGTAAAATGCTCAATTACAGAACAAAGTGTGCTCCATTAGGTTGAGAGCCAAAGTAAGAAATGCGGTTGCCACAGAAGTATAGAATCAAAACACCAACTACTTCTCCACCCCCAAAACAAACCTCAGTATCACAATTATTATACATTAGACCACAAACTACTCTCTAACCTGCAGAGATACTTGTCTTCCAACATGCCTTTACTAACTACCACCACCAAAGAAACAGCACAGCAAAAGTACAGCTAACGCTGCTGGGAGACTGTAGCTTAACAAAGAGAGGACACACAGGAGGAAAGGAAGGTTGATCAAACGCTGTCCTCTTAGTTTTTTCACTACTGAAAGACTTGTTCATCTGCTGACAAACCAACTGCTAACAAATTTCAAATTCATTCAATGTGTTTCCAAAAAAACAGTACAAACTTAGCAGCAACTGATCATTTGGCAAATGCAGACAGCATTGTAACTGCTAAGTGAAACATACAACATCCCCAATTTTATTCTGAGAGCTGTATAGAGCACTTGTTCCCTACCGGAGGCATGGCCTGGAACAGTCCCCTAAGCCCTGCCAGGCAGATGACCTTGTGCTGCAAGCAGGAGGCAAACTGCTCGTAGAGGAAGCAGTGACATGGGTGGAAGGAACAGAGGCTAATCAGTCAAAAGCAGATGCTTGGGGGTGACAGGAGGGCAGCAAAGGTGATAGCAGTGATTGTCACCTTAAAAAAAAAAAAAAAAAGGTGGGAAAACACTAATTGAGAACCAAAATGCACTAAAAAAAAGATTAGGCATGTTTATCAATATAAAGCTACTAAATGAACAAAATTCAGTAAAGCGTAGAAAACACAAGCTAGTTCCATTGCAATTCTAAATCTTCATCCTACCTCTATCAGTAGTCCCAAGAAAAATTAGCTTGTAAAACACAGTAAGAGACAGAGTTTCAAAATAAGCAAACAAGGAATGAAATCCAAGTTTCAAATCCTCACGCACTTAAAATAGTATAGTACCAATTCAAATCTATGTCTGAAGTTATTCACTGAAGATTACACATTGATAGGAAACAAATACTGTTATTTGAAGAAGCCAGGATCCAAATAGTTAATAAATAAATGTTGTTAATTAAGTCATAACTAGAAGATTGGTTTCAAGGCTCAAAACATCCCTACTTGGTACAAAAGCATACCTACAGTCCGAAAGAAACAAAACCTGAAAATACAGTCTGTGCTGGAAGAGAGTTGTTTCTTAGACAAATTTTAGAGGAAGACTGTAAAAACCAGAGACTATATTCACATTAAATGTATCCCTTTTTCACTTTTTTAGCATACATTTTTTAATTTTCTTTCCCAGCGTTTTTCTTTTCTCTTAAAGCTGCTAGTATACTTTTACCATGAAAAAGCAAATCCTCTTTCTGTACTGTCAGAAGCAGTCTTGAAGACTTGTACCATTTTATAGTAAGAAAAAAAGAGCATTTGAAATCAAAGGATGTAGAGAAACCGATATTCCATGTATGCTTTCAACAGCTTGACACTGAACAAACAAGGCAGCCTCTTTCTTCACTACCCTTCATGAATATTGAAGACTGCAGCTAACCAAATGACAACACAGACAACTGCATCAGGCAACAACATCAAAAAGGAAAGTCCTGATTCTCCTAGACAAGAGCAAGTAAGAAAGCCACAGCTCCTGTTTGATCAAATATCAGCCAAGAAACAGATAAAACGTTTATATTGTACATCTTGCTAACCACATAATAGAAGCTGTTTTTACCAAGGGGCAAATACAGATGTTTCATCAGTAACAACTGTTTTCCATGCTGGTTCCCCTCCCACTTTTCATTCCTCCATTTCTGAGAAGAATGAACATGCCTCTCACGTGGCAGTGACAGAAACCAACAGTGAATCCAGATACGCAACCAAGTAAAGGCCAATGCAGAACCTCAAACACTGGGATTGCTTGCAAAGCCTTAGATGAACTACAAACAAAAGGATAACGTAGAGCAATGGAGTCTTGTGAAGAGCTCTTCAAAATAAATAAATGGAGAGCAATCCACCTAGCACTAGTAAATCTTCAGCATTAAAGCAGGGTGCCCAGTTTGGGGTTCCAGGCTTTAAAATATGAACTGATAGGAGAAAGTCTACAAAGCGGTGAGCTGGATCAGAAGACAAGAAAAGATCTATGAGGAAACACTGGAAGAACTAGAATATAAAGACACACAGTTTGTGTTAGAGAAGATATCAAAGGAAAAAATGATAGATCAAATACATCCAGGTACATCAAAAATAGCTGGACATGACCAAATAAAAATCAAAGTTTACTGCAAATTATGTCAGTTAAATATTAGAAAAAAAACAAGCAGTAAGAACACAAAGCACTGGAATAAGCTGCTTAAGAAATGCAGTGGAATTTCCAGCAATTAAGAGATTAGACAAGCATCTGTCAAGAATATTGTAAATGATCTTCCCTTAAGACAGAGAAAGGGATTAACTCAAGGTCTCTCTTCACCCTTTTTTTGTTCAGGATTCTTCCAGGAACAAAGAAAGCCCGGCAGAACCACAAAAGTAAAAGTAAATAAATAACCATTCTAGTACAAGTCCATTGTTACAGTAAAACACAAGACTGGATAGAGATCTCAGAACGCTACAGCTTTAATATCCCTTAGTGGCTGTAAAAGCAACATGAATTTGGATTTAGAGTTATGTCGCTAGGGATTCCAGCAATGCACAAAAATCAGTGAAAAAACTGAAATAAAATAATTAGATATAAACACACTTTAATAGTCTCCCCAATACCAGTTATTTCATTAAATAAAACTTCAACAGTAAAAATCTTTATAACATATATTCTCACAACATAGCATGTCCCAGTTAGAGGATGAAGACGTCGAAATTATAAAGACTTTGCAATTTTTCAAAAATAAACTACTGTTTCTAAAGGAAAAGAATTATAGGACAAAATAATAGTGTATTTCTGCTTGAAAGCCAGGTGCTAGAAGACTGCAAAGCAAATATTACATGAAACTATTAACCACTTGAACATTTTTGGGTAGTGGTCTTCAAGAAAACACACTGCAAGGTTAAATCTGTGTTGGTAATACAGGAAAATTCTTATGAGCTGGAGAGTAAGGAAGAAAGATTGTAAGGAACAGAATATGGAGGGGGCAGGGTAATCTCAACTTTTTCTCATCACATATGATCAGGATATTTAGAATTAAGGGGGGAAAATGGTAGTAGAGCCACTGGGCTCCACTAGTGAGAGCACTGCTACCCACACAACAAATGAAGTCACCAAACGGCTCCCCAGCAGAGTAACCTCCCACCTGGGTATCATAGCAAAATTGAGAAGTTCTATATATGGACACTTTTCCTCACCTTTATAATGCACTTTGAAGCACTAACAATTCTGATCTCGACATCATCAGTTAGCTTTTGGCAAGGTTAAAAGCAGTTTACATTGTTCTTTTACTTCATATGCCACTACGACATTTTAAACTGCCCAAGCACAAAAATGTTGTTATATCCTGCTAGTTTTACTAATTTTCCCATGCTGGTGACTGTTTAAGTTGCTCTGGAAGATTTCAGCCAAAACAAATGTTCTCTCCTAAACAAAGTTAGGAAAAACATTTGTTCATTATTTGAGTTCTCAGTAACTTGCATGCTTTGGAGGAAACATGAATATAGCACAAAAGATACCCGATTGGCAAGATCTGCCTTTCAGCAACTTAATGACAACAGACAAAGAATTTGAAGCCTAGTTTTCAAACCCTGGAAGTTATGCTTAAGATATGGGGAATGTCCTGTGTTTACATAGTAACAGACTGATGTCTGTCAAACTCCTGTCCTTCTTGACAAAGTTGGAAGGATACAGTGTAGGTTACTCTCACTGTGGCACGTGCAATCTGTTCCTTATGCAAAATCTGCACAATAATGAAATCTGCTAAGTGCAGATCCACTCCGAAAAACATAGCTTGTAGTCCCTACCAAGCTACCATTTACTATTTTGCAGACACTTATAAACTGATCAAGCTATGTGGATTTTTTTTTTTTTTTTGAAGTAACAACTTACAGCTATCACACTAAAGCCACAGAACAGGTCAACTACAGGTCTTTACCCTAAAGCAGGAAAACCCAGCAGGAGTTTCCCACTGAAATCCTTAGAAAAAAATGCATATTTACCACAGCCAACAAAAATTCCTTAATCTCATATTCAAGAATTAATTTGAATAATTTTTGTTGGAGACAACAAAAATAATCAATCTGCAGCTAAAAATCTAATACAGGAATTTCCAGTCTGAATGGTTTGTTTGTCAGAGGCATATATTACTTGAAACAAGATTTGAATAACTGCCTAACAATACCCATCTCAACCACAGGCATGCTCATCTGAGCCATCTATAACAATGTAATAACCAAAGTTCCCCTTCAGCATTAAAAAAATCCCCAGCAACTAAGTCCCTAACTGCCTGAACTTACAGCTGAGAAAAAAATACAAACAAGGCTGTTCTGTGTCTTGAAGTTTCGGTCTTTGTTGCTGTTAAAAAAGAAAGTCTGGTGAACATAAGACGACATTCAGGTCATTTCTAACCTTCTACCAACATGTTCCTCCCTTTCTTCACCACAGCTTTTTGTCTTCTCAACTTAAGCCTCCATTTCAGGGAACTCTGCCAGTAAGGTCAGATGCAGGAGCTCGCAGGAAGAACAGAATGGTTCTTAAACTAACCTGAGACACACATTCTTCTTTTGAATCATCTCTGAAAGAGTCTGACAGGCAAAGCGTATTAGCAATAGCTTGACCAGAGATTAAAAAGGCTAGCATTCTTTTTTTATAAAACATGCTACTTCAAAGAAAAGCAGGGAGCTGCAAGAGCTGTAGTTACTTTGCACGATACTTGCTCTACTAGCTGCCACCAGCATGCGATGGGAACAGTCTGGTTCGTTCACCCCCATCATCTCATTCGGTCCAAAGGGAGCCCACTGTGCAATTATTTCTTCTAGCAAGCTGCAAGCCAATGTTTTTGTATATTCCCATGTTCTTCAGTTATGTATTTGTTCCATCATATGTCCATTTGTTCCATAAGCTTTTCCCTGTGTCATGCTCGCCTCTGCCAGTAATAGTGAACCTGCACATGCACTCAGGATTCAAACAGTATAAATAAATCTAATGGCACTTTGTAACATTTCGCAATGGTGATACTTGCCATTTACCAGTCTTGTAGGTAAAGGGATCAGAATTGGGGAACTACAAATCAGTACTGATTGTCCCACACGCTGAACGCTTTTTGTGGTTACTGTCACAGAAAGTCATTATCTTTTGACATAAGCTTGAATGCAAACATGACTTACAAAGGAGCAACACACTGCCTTTGGGACAGAGGCAGATACAATAGTTAAACTCTAGATGTGGGTGTTATCAATGCATGACTTTAGGTCAGGGAAGTTGTTTGAGAGAGAGACAACAAAGGAGCTGACTGCCAAAAATTTATGGGCAAGAAAGATGTGAAAGAGTTATTCTTAGCTGTGTATTTCACAATAAAATGAACTACATGAGTGACATACCCTAGCAATACCTCAGAATTTACTACAGAAAATACTGGTCCTATATCCTGGCATTACACGGAGAGAGACTCCAAGTTCTGTGCGAATGCTATGGATAACGCTGGTGAATGACCACATTCTTGCAAAAGGCCTGGCACTCCTCACGGATGAAGTCCTGGCAGAAGTCTCTAAAAAAATATTCTGAAGGTTTTGAAAAGGGTACACATTCAAGTTTTAGCAGTTTCATAACAATGCATTTGCCTAGAAAAAACAAAGTGTCTAGGAAATAATGGCAGTTACAACTGACAATTCCTCCCCCTGCCCCCCAAATGTGACACTTTGCTTCCCTTGATTCTTAGTCCTCACTAACACCCTTGTCTTTTCCCTCTCAACTTTCTACCTGGACACCAACATGCTCTAAATCAACAAACAGTAATGAGAAATCAGAAAAGTAAGGCATACCAATGGAAAAAGTTTGTTTTACCAGCTTTAAAGGCTATGACATTAACAAACATTTCAACTCAAAGACAAGAAATTCACAATTCAATAGCCACCTCAGGCAGTAAGAATTTACATAGGACAACCACACACCAGTGCTTTCATCCCTAATGCCGGTGCTCTATAGTTACACACACCAACAGAAACATAAGTGTGTAAAAACTTTCCTTTGCAAAGTGAAAGACAAGCAGCTTCTCTGATTTCTTTTGGGAAGAAAACTAAGTATAACAGTACAATATTGAAACACACGTTTAAGAAAAATGCCAGAACTGGGGCATTTCACTTCCATTCCTTTTCTGACAGTGCCAGTAGCACAGGTTATACCTGAAACTTGACTAACTCTATTGCCTGTGTTCTCCCACTCACTTAAAACAGTGAAGAGTGAGGAATTCTTCTGTTCCACTCTGATGGTTCCACTTGTTATGCTCCAACTTTGGGGATATTTGATAGGACCCAACCACAAGTTCTCACTGCCATCCAACCTTCCATCCTCTCTTCCACCTCAGCAAATGGACAGCACTGCCATAATTCAGATTGGCCATTTTTAATGAAATACTACAATATTCTGCATGTCTCTTCCTCTTCAGGTTCTGAACATATCCAGCATCTTGTATAATAGCATAATAATTAGTATTCAAAAATTCCCTAAAACATTTTGAAACATGAATTAAATTTCAGCTCCATCTTATCACTTTGGCAGAGAAAACTGTTCCAAATGGAGCTTACAGACACAATACATATTAAAGAGAAAAAAATCACCCATGTGACCGGGGAAGGCAAGAGATATACACAAACCCACAGAAATTATGCCATTTCTTCTGACCCACTATACCAACCCTTATTAGAGGGATGAGAAAGGACACATTACAGGCGAATTTTAATTGATTTATGTAAATACATGTGGAACAATCAGCTAGTGCTAAAATAGAAAAAGCCTCAAAGAGCTAAAGAAAAACACTGGAACTCTGGAATGGAAAGGAGATGAAGAATAAACAAACCATGATCTGTAACTAAAAGGGCAGAGTACCTGAAATGTCGCAATCTTTCAGAGAAGTCCCTCAAAAGGCTTGGTAGCTATCCTTACTACTTTAATTCTCTATCTTCACTCACACTTTCATTCTCAGAGCATTATGTATGGCAGAACACAAATGTTCCAAACTGCGCTTAGCAGTCTGTAAGTAGTCAAAGGAAGGCAGACCCTTAAACTTCAGCTCTGTAAGCAAGGATGATCTCTATAGTGGTGACTTGCACTCCCTGTACTAGATTATTTGTTTTACAGTATCACTGCAACTGTGYTGTTTTGGTTTTTTTTTTTTTTTTAAGCTCAGTATCCAACAGAAACAGGCCTACATGGCTGTATTTTGTGTGCTTATCCTTCTCTCTCTGTCCTTTTCTCCAATTCCCACTAACAGTAATTGTCAGTCCCTGGACCAATTTCCACTGAACTCAGGAAAACGGAGATCCCAAAATATATAAGTTTCTCTACATTTTTAAAAATATTCATTTCTTACAAGAGAAATTCTTAACTCCTCTCTGCCAAGCAGTGTCCTATTAAAGTAAGGCTACAGGAAAAACACAATTATTAGACACCAAAGAAGCCACGTAAGAGTGAATCAAAAGAAAACAGCCTCCAAAAAATTCTACTGCTTGAAGCAGTGCTTACTCTTGAGCACAATTTATAATTGTGTTTACTCTCTCACCTAACACTCTGTGATACTACAGTCTAGTGAGCCTAACTTAGTAGAAACTATTCTAGAAGATAGATCAGTAGACAGCTAAATAGACAACAGCATTTAGACGGGGAAATCAACCCCACTTTTGTACAGGAAAGTCAAGTTCCACAAACCTACACGAGTTCTCTAGAAGATCTCCCTTACCTACGCACCGATGGACTCTACTTGATGAAGCCTGCTTTAATTTCTAAGAGACATTTAACAAAATTCTTCACAAAAGGCTCTTAAGGAAATTAAGCTGCCATGGCAATAAAAGGCCTTGCATGGATAGCTTATAGCTTTGAGTCACCATCCCTGGAAGTATTTAAAAGACATGTAGGTGAGGCGCTTAGGGACATGGTTTAGTGGGCATGGTGGTGTTGGGTTGACGGTTGGACTCGATAATCTTAGAGGTCTTTTCCAACCTTAATGATTCTATGATTCTTATCTGGTTAAAAGCGAGGAAACAAAGAGTAAAACAAATGGTCATTTCTGACAATAGAGTAAGGCCACCAGTGAAGTCCCACAGGAATATGAGCTGGAGCCCAAATTGTTTGAGACATTCTTGTATTTGGAAAAGGAGGTAAATGCTGACAATTTACTGATGACACCGTTACTCATGGTAAGGCAGACAGGACCAGCCACAAAGAATGGAAGAACGAACACAGGCTACAGACAGCAAAGCTGGCAGAGGGAATTCAGTAAAGGCAAGAGAGTTACCCACAGGAATCCCAACTTTACACACACAGTGATGGGTTCCAAGCTGAACATTGCCACCCAGGGCAAGCGCACACAGCTGAGTCACTCTGAATCTCCCACCTGAAGAAGGAAGGGTCTTGAGCTCCAGAACCATTTTTACCCAAAACATTCTTGCCACTGACCTTGCATCACCTCTAGCAACACCTTACTCTGATGGCCTGATTCAATTCATTCACCTGACAGAAAAACACCCCTCCCAAGCAGATGGGTTTTGCCAGGTAGGGAATTCAACTAGCTCAAGGCAAGGTCAAGCCAGCAGCAGCACTAGCACAAAGGAAAGGGAAGAATTGTGCAGCTATGGGGAAAGATATTCCTCTCTCAGCTGTGGCAGGCTGGCAGATCGGCTCAACCATCTTGTGCAATTCCACTGACAGGAACAAGTTCTTGTGGTCCTAGTGAACAGATCTAAGAAAATAACAATGCAAAACTGGCATATTTATCACTCATTTAAGATGGAATTCATTACCCATTTGCAAATGAAGTTTTATTTTCCACTTATAAACACTAACACATTGGTATCTTCTTGGGGATTCTAACCATAAAAAGGAGAGAGAAACCCTCATGCGGGGGAGAGCAAACAGATTCTCAGCTTGTCATTTGATTTTTGTTTCAAAAAACACCACCACATGCTATCCTCTAGCATATAAAAAAATGCATCCAAGATGAATTGTTTTAATTTTTATCATTTTATTGTAGAAAAATATTTGACATTTAGAAACATTTCTGACACACATGTCTATTCCTATGTAACTCTACAAAGAAATATTTTTTTCCTATGAGCTGAACAATCTGTCAACACTGTTTTCACTCAGCTAACCTCCCAATATAATACAAGTCTGCTATATGGAGAGTTACAGAATATAGACTCATTGATTTATTTATAGCATAAATCGCACATATTCTGGTGAACTCCTGCACAGCAAGGAACACAGTTGGCTGTATGTTGCCTCATGCTGTTTTCTAGTAAAACATTACTTTTGGGAACCACCTGAAACAACTTTCCTTTCAGTTGAGGAAGGACAGACTTAAGAATTCAACCTCTTGCTCTTAATTCTGCAGTAAATGATTAATGACTGTGAGAATGGAACTCAGAATACACTCCCACATCAAGCTCTTGTGCCTAATAATGCTGGCAACTGTGGCTGAGGCCTGTCCCATGCAACCAATGCCTTTTTGCGTATTCTAAGACTGAGTCTACAAATCCACCCTCAGCAGGACTAGCATCATAATCATGGAACAAGCATTTGGCAGGATCAAAGTCGAGTACTTGAATGCTGGGGGGGGTGGGAGGGAGCAAAAACCTTGTATTTGCACCAGTTGTACCAAATATGGCATTACCCATACTTATAAATGGGCATTTTCTTCCAAAATAAGGTGGCTTTAAGATTGCGTAATATGAAAGCAGAGTTACCAAATTTATCAAGTTTCTATTGAACCTACAGTTCAAAACAGGAAACACGTGATACAGTTTGGGCTCAGTAAAGATACCCTGATGAATCTATTGTCCAAGGCATCCTGCTATCTCAAGCATACAGTTATTATTAAAAAGCATTTTCTGAAATACTAAAATGCCTGCAGAGGTGCAAATGAGGAAACATTGCAAAACTATCAAAACCAGGAGCATAGTTCCTTCTAACGTTAGCGAAAGGACCTGAGTTACTGGGTATTCTCTCACAAATGATACACACAAATTGTCAAGTGGTGAAATCATTACCTACATTCAGACCTTCAATAGGACATGTCAGAAATTAGCAAGTAACTACAAAATCAGAACTAGGGTGAAGACTCCCTCCGCAGCTCCTTCTCTTCAGCTCTTTCAGCCAGCTGAAGGTAGTGTCCTCCTTAAAAAAAATTAGTCTGGACCTTCCCAAAACAACACTTGTTTTTGGAAGCATATTTTCAGACTGAAAAGTTGCAACAGAGGGTCATAATAATGTTCTCTTGACCCCTTATTTTCTAGAGGAACAAAGAAATACGTCTTTGTATTCTGATCACATATTCAACACCCAAAACAACAAAGTGAAATCAGTTTGGAAAAGCAAAATATTGCTAAGAATAAAGCATATCTCTAGATGTCCTGGATAGAAATGACAAAACAATTATCTGCGGGTGAACTCAAACTTTGTAGGATTTCTCTTTCTCTTCCAGGAAAGAAGACCAACTCTACTCCCTTCTRTTTTTAGCCAAATGAGCAAACACAGTAGCACTGCAAGCAAGAGGAGATGGTAATTTGCAATGGGAGAGTTTCAGAGCTCCATGTGGTAAATTTGAGTGAGCACAAGTAAAATGCCAAAACTTTAAAAAAGCATGAGGTATCTTAAAGACTTTGGTTGACATTTCAAACCCCAAAGCCAGTACTGCAGATTTAGATAAGGTACGTCCTTATCTTAGTGCCAGACTTCAGTATTACCTTTTGGTTTTGACTCCAAGCATCAGAAGCCAGAGCCTCACCAGAACACTTGGGCACTTCAAGGTGCAGAATGGGGAGAGCAAGATCTCTCAGAGGCCAACCACCCATTCAATAGCACTGCATCCAAATTTACTCTTTACCATTCCCACACAACTTAAGTGGATGAGAAGACAAGTTCACCACTTTCAGAATGTCTTGTGTTAACTACAGAACTAGCACTTTCAAATTTTCAGCAGGGTGTTCCGAGCCTTTTGTGCATTTTACCAGAAAACAATTTACAAATGTTATGATAAAGACATGTTCTTATCACAGTAAATGACTTTTCTTAGAAAGCCATCACAATTAAGCATTTCTCTCCCGCTGCATCCTTACACTTCTACAGGTTCACTCACCTACTAAAATGATATTTAAAATGTCTATGTTTAGCCACCAGGGCTGAACAAACTTAGCCTTTGCAACAAAGGGAAAGAAAGGAGAAAATCCAAGGTCACCAGAGCAAACTTGAGGTACATATTCTTCTTTAGGAAGAATCAAAAATATTCACCTGTGGAGTTTCTGCACATCCTGAGTAACTCATTTTGTCAATGCACCCAAATATTCAGTGTTGATAAACCTTCTCAACTATCAAAAGGAGCACAGCAGTTCCAGTAGATGTCACATAAAAATCTGCACAATACGAAGGGCAGGCTATGGGCAGAGACAGTAGCTGAAAAGCTCGGAGACCCCAGTCACAAAGCTCTAATATCAGGGTTTCAGCTGCCCTCACAACTTCTGTCCACAGCATATTGTGCATGGATGTTTGGCCATAAATGCTGTCTCTCATAGTGAATTTATCAACTTCAGCACATTTGTAAAACGCTAGGAACTACCAGAGACTGTGAGCTGCCAACTGCCACATGCTCCAGTCCTTAAACGCAGGGTTTGTAGAAGAGGTACTTTGAACCTCCACAGCTGGCACTACTGTTCATTCCGCTTCAGAAAGTACTGTTTTCCACTATCCCCTCCAACTGTTGTAAATCCACAAGCGTGTCCATCAGCAGTAGCAACCAAGAATTTCAACTGAACACTCTGTGTTGAGCAGCCAGTAAAAATTACATCCTATCAGATTAATCATAACCCTGGAGTTAGCCCCTCCGCTCCTGCTCACCAGGAAATCCTGCTGCACCACGGGTTGGCTTGCTATTTCAAAAACCTCTGCACCCACTATGTGTGCTTTCTCAGGCTAGCCACCAAAAATTAATCACAGTTGAGTCAGAAAGAAAGAATAAACTGGCCTCTAGTTCCACAAAGTAAGAACTTCTTCCCGTAGTCAGGACACCTTTCAACAGACAAGCTATATACTGCCTTGTGGTCCAGTGATTTCTCCATGGATTGATGGATTATGCTGTAGAAACACTCATCGAATGATCTTGCTATCTACAGATGAACAAAAAAACCTCACTAGACAAGGCAAAGCTGCTTTGGATCCAGAAAATCTGGACTAAGCCTTCTCCCATACCACCCCTATCACTAGTGTAATAACATGGAAGAGTTAAGGAAGTCTTAAGATGTCTGAATCCAGACATTAATGTCATCCATCATACCAAACACATGACACAATTTAAGAAGAGCTGCATTAGTGGTGTGATCTGGAAAAGGCTTTTCATTCCTCAATAACTTAATAAATGCTATTACTAGAGCTACAAGTACCACAAAGTTGTGTAGAACACAACTGAATCAATACTTATAAAGCAGCTCAATTTAGTTTAATTAAACTAACACTGTCTTACCAGAAGCTAAGTTTTTTGACACTGTATTGGCAGTCACATCCCTTTAAGTTGCTCTATGGATACTACTATCTTCTTCCTCCAAAGTCACACTTCATCCCAACAACCGCT
The DNA here is from genome assembly GCA_035582835.1 of Phoebastria nigripes. Lineage (NCBI taxonomy): Eukaryota > Metazoa > Chordata > Aves > Procellariiformes > Diomedeidae > Phoebastria > Phoebastria nigripes. Next base: position 615,944 of record JAYKAV010002961.1, read on the forward strand.
CACACTCCCCACACCACCCCAGGAATACACAGAAAGCCCAGCACGGCTGCCCACCACTTCCCAGCGCAGGCCAGTCACCAAGTCACCAGCACCCATCACTCCTACCAAGCAAAACCCTTGTTATTTTTGCTGTCCAACAGCTCAGGACCCCAGCTTGGTGTTTCTGCCTCTTCCCACCTCCCAGCACTGGTCAGAGGGCATTGCCTACACTTGGCTTCTCCCCGGAGCCACGGATCCCAGCTCCAGTACCACCAAACGGTCCAACTGACCCACCAGCCACCCCGGGCTCAGCACGCTGCTTCTCCCACCCCAAAGGTTAGGGAAACACCACCGCTACATGGCACGGGTCTGCCTCCTCTTCGCAAGCCAAGGAGCGGCCTCTCGCCCCCAGGCCGGGCAGGCTGCCCGCCCCACCGCTATCCCCTCGCCCCGGTGCCACCGCACCAACAACTTGGGGATAAGCAACAGGAGCAGCGGGCCGGGCGATCCCCAGCTGCGGGGCACCAGCCCCACACTCCCCCGATTCGTGCCCCCCCAACCCCGCCTGTCCCCCCCTGGACGCCAGCCAGACGCCGGCGGCGCTGGGGCGGCCCGGGCGCTCCCGCCGCCCTCCCCCGGGCCGGGCCCGGCCCAGGTGGCAGGTCGGGTCGGGCCAGGCCGGG
>JAYKAV010002961.1:617682-631858 GCA_035582835.1 Phoebastria nigripes
TGGGCGGTCCCGGGCTCCGTGAGGCGGCGGAGGCGCGGCCCCGGGGTGGTGCGGAGCGCCCTCCCAGCCACCGGTCGCCGCCGCGCCGCAGCGCTCGCTGCCGCGTTCTGCCTGCGCGCTCGCCCGGGCGCCGGGGGGCGGCCTCTTCGTCGGCGGCTCGCCTGGTCCGGGGTCGCGGCGATGCGGTCCGTGGGCTGAGGGGGGCCGGGGGCCTCCCGGCATGGGAGAGGCGGGGCGCGGCCGCCGAGGGCGCGGCGGCCTGAGGCAGCGGCGCTGGGCGGGTGTTTCGGCACCGGTAAGTGTTTCGGAGCAGGAGCGGGCGAGTCTCGCAGCGGGGGGCTGCAGAGCCGGCGGCGAGGGAAGGGCCTGGCGGGGAAGGAGCCCGAGCAGCAGCAGCCCCTCGTCCGCCTCCCTCCCAGCCGAGCCGCCAGACCTGCCCTGGCCACCGCGCGGGGCTGCTGCTCGCTCTTAGTTTTTTTGAAGCCTTACTGAACCTGCTCTGTGTTCTCATTCGAGATGCCCTGCTTGCTAGCAGATGCCTCTGCTAGGTATCCTCTCTTTGGTGGTGCAAACGTGATAGTTGCCATCGCAACTTGCGCCATCCTCAATGTGAAACTGCTGAGCCCCGTCTCCTGTTTTTCACCCAGCTGTCCCCGTAAGCCCTTCTGCACGCACCTCGCACGCACCAGCTTGCTGCCTTGCCAGGTTTTACGCAATTTGTTGGGAGAAGATCAAAAGCAGTAAGCTTTAAATAAATCTTAACCCGTAATCTGTTCTAGTAAACCTGAATGTGCCTTCTTGTGCTCTGTTTCAGCCCATTGTACCATTTAAGGCCTTTCTTATATCTAGCCAAGCTATTTTTGTATGCTGTAGGAGACTATATTATAAAGTGTTGATGTATTCTCCCTTCTTTCCCCCATGCCTGGAATTGCAGTCTAAAGGGGTTTGTTCAGATTAGGGTTTTTGGAATGGGAAGTTTGCAGGCAAAGTGGCTCTTCCAAAATCACTTAATGCAAGTATTGTTGCTGCAGAGGTAGTAGTTGCAGCAGGCAACAGACATGCATGCAGAAAATAGAGTATTTTTTTCATGGAACCGGACACATTTGGAGCCCTTATACAGCAAGAGAATAGGTTAGTGAAAGCAAGGGAAATTAAAGGTGTCTCATATAATCCCATTGAAATCGCATGTGGCAGCTTTAGCGAGCTAGCACAAATACGGGTTGTTTTTTGGGCAGCAAAATATTATCAGGAATGTACTGACAATTCGTCGGGCTTAAGTGTAGGGTTTGTATTTGAATTCTGTGAACGATGTACTGGCTTTTCCCTTAGGCAGTGCCGTTGGACGTGACTTCATTAATTTGAAGACATGGGATACCAGTCTGTTGGTTTGTGTATAATGTTTGTTCTTGTTCTTAAGTACTAAAAACTCCTTTCATATAATTGCTCTTTCATTTCCTTAAATACCTTTTATTATTCATTAAATTTTAATAAAGACTTGAGGTTTTTGCATATATTTTTAATAAAATTGATTGATATAGTCAGACCATATGGCTAAAAAGATAAAGGTACTCTGATTTTCCGGCGTGCACCTTATCAGATAGTTTAAAAGTGTAGCAGAAATGTAGGCTGTTTCAGTGATACCAACGTTTAATTGCCTGCTGTGCACCTTATGTTGCTTTTTCTTCCCCCTCGGTTCACGTTGTTACACTAGTCAGACATCAAATGAGTGCAGATCCCTTGGCATGTGCAGTTGCCTGAACTATCAAGCACCGAAGAATCTCCAGCAAGGTTAAGGTTTAATGGAGAGGGTGCTGAAACAGGAATTTAGGAGATTTTCCTGCACCTGACAAGGAATCAAAAGAAAAACCTGTGTTGTGAGAAAGCAGCGCACTGTGCTCAGAAGTGCTTAGTGAAGGTGGCACAGGTTCAGTCAGTTACATGGGTTTGTAGGGATGGAGTGGGTCTTTCATATGTATAATATTTAGGGAAAATTGTTAGTCTGTAGTTGTCCTATAGAGATTGCTTACAGCCCTCTGGTAATCTCAGTCTAACCTGGTCAGGATTCGGGGGATTTTCCACAGAAGAGGCAAAGGAACATCCCTGCAACGCCTGCCTTTCAGAGCACAGGGATAGCTGGCTTCTTGTTTTTGACTTCGTAAGGACTGCAATTGCCATGTCTGCAAATCTTTCGTAATAACGTTTCAGTTGGCTGACTGATTTTGACCGATCTGGCAGAAGGTGAGAGTATTTTTCTGTCAGTTTATTGAAAATTGGTGGTTAGAATCACCAGTCAGACCTCAAAGCCTTAATTCCTTCAGGCACGGCAAGGAGAGCTCAGCCTCCCACCCCCCAGTAGTCAAGTGGCATATAATCACCTATTTCTACCTTGCTAATCAGCATGTGTGTAGTGATTGGGGGGGGTGAGGGGGGAAGTATTAGGGTTTTTTTCTTTTAAAAGAAATCATGGTATGTATTCTATTAATGATTTGTGACATTTATTGAATCCATTTTGATTATTTGTTTACCCATGGGAAAACAGGGTTCACACTTTGACAGTCAGTGATTTCAGATGAGCTGGTAATTTAAATGAGTGTCCCAGGTTGTCGTTTGAATTGGGAATGTTGGTTTTGTTACATAATGTGCGAATTTTGCATAGTGTTTAATCTTCAGCCTTGTATTAAACTTGATTCAAAATCAAATTTTTTTTCATAGAAAATGCAAATAAACCATTTTATGTTTCCAGATATGAAGAAAAATAAAAACTTCATGTGATCTCCACAAAAGGCACTAGCAGAAAGAGAAGTAGCAAGTTTTCTGCATAGGCTGTGCTGATTTCTGTTTATTTTAAATTTGTGTCTGGGACAAAACATAATGGATTTGGGATATGCACTAATCACAGTCTCCATTGAAATTCTTGCTGGTTAAGAAAAGCAAGGTCACCAAAGAGTACAAATAAATGTACTGTGTGAGAGTTGGCGTAACATTTGTCATATACTCAATATTTAGGAGAGAAAATTAAATTTTGGTTTAAGCACTCCTTTTTTTGTTCTTTGTTACTTCTCACCTCCTGTCTTTCTCACGTTTGCCCTTCCACTTTCCAGACCTTCCAACTGTTGGCATTCTTAGTGCTGAAGAATACTGGAGGGAATACGGCGTCTATATAGGACAGCCATTTTGAGCTACATGCTCATGATCTATTGTTTTCCTCCAGAGAGATCTCTGAATACATTACACAGGTCCAGTACTAAATTTGCAACTGCATTTTGTCTCTTTTCTATACCCTTTTCTATATTTGTTGGAAAAAAATGTAATCTAAACTCAGAAAGCAAGAAAGTTACCATTGTATGCTAATGGTAAAAAAGTAGTTATTTTGGTTTTGTTTTCATGAACCAATAGTTGCAGCATGTACTCAGCTGTTTCTTGATGAAATGATTGCGTTTATACAGGCTAGATCCACTGTCACTCTAATAATAATGCCTGTTGTGTACCTTTTGTCTTCTTTTCCTCCCACTTATTTTATTCCCGATCCATATATTGTGAAATTAACAACTTTTCTGAAGAACAAGGGCAAGTAGCAAGTGAGACTGGGGTACATTTTTGGTAGGGTGTTTTTAAATGTTTGATGGGTTGTTTGAACTGCCCATTAGTGCAGCTGATACCCAACTCTTACCCTCTTTATTTATTCTCCTTGGCATTTCAGCTGTTTCTTCTCAAGTTTCTTGCAGTATTTAAACTGCACGTTAATGGGTACTCTGGAGGAGTACTCCACTGTTTAGCGGTGTGCTGGGTACGCTTTGTTTTTTCAGCTGAGCTCTGCTGAAAATGGGTTGGCAGCAGAAACGTGCACAGGAGTGCTAGCACAAGGCCTCCTGCACAGACAAGGGTGTTTTTGTCCTCGGACCCTCTGACGCCTACTGATCTCTGCTTCAGTGAGGTATCTCAGGGCTGGGAGTGTAGTCTGCCGAAGCAAGAGTAAGGTGGTGCCCCAGGATACCTCGCTTACTTGTGCAGGTCCAAACTGGTGCTGCTGCCTTCCTCCAGAGCTGGGATTCGGTGCCTGCCCCTCTCCCACTCCCATTCATCGCGATCCTACCAGGGATTCACTCTGCCTGCCAGAAGTAGGCCACAGCTTAGCTTGGGTGTAGCAGGGGGTTCAATAAACACTCAGCCTGTGAGGAAGAAGGAAGAAGGTCCCATTCTTATGTAAATTATTTTTGCCAGGAGACACAGGCTGACAGACACAGTGCTTGGCTGTCACAGATTACAGATGGAGAAAATGCAAAGGCTGAACCTGGCCACGATATTTTTAAAGTATTTCTGTGAAGAGCTATTGCACCCACTTTTACATTGCCCGTTGATCTGTGGTCTCCCTGACAACAACTCGCCATCGTGCTGTGCAGCCTGATTGTCCACTCAGCTGTGGTCTTGCACCTTCAGGACCCACCTGCTCTGGTGCTTCGGTACTCCCTGCGGACAAGAACTGCAGGGTTGTCCATACCCATCCCCTGCTAACACCACAGAGGCCAAACTGCTGCTGCCTGCAGGGCTGGGCTCGGCTCCTGGGGATGGATGACTGGATCGGGAGGATGGGTCCTCCTGGGCATCCTCTCCTCCGCAGCGCTGGTGAGGTAGGACAGCAGGCATGGGATGGTGAATTTTCTTGTTATTAAGCTGTAGGAACCTTACGCTCACAAAACCACTGCTTGTTCTTTGGATTAGTTCCATCAATAATTCTGAGAGATGGCTGAGGAGTGGTTTTGGCAAGATGACACTGATTGCTTTCTCTCCATCTAAAGTTTTTTGGGTTTTGTGGTGGTGGCTTTTTCATAATGATGCACCAGGTTGCCGGTTCCCAAGGAGCATGGCCTCAAAAGCATGCTAGTGCTTCTCAAATTTTCAACTTTGAAAAACAAGCAGAATTTTTCATGCCTCCCTTGGGTATTACTTCTGTGCTGAGATGATTGTAACCTTTCCTGTTTGGTATCTGAGAGCATCTACTGTTTCTGTTTAGACACCCGGACAAAGATGTAGATGACCAAGAGGTGTTTTCCCCTTCTGGTTTGGGATTAAATCTCTCAGTCGCAGGTAAGGTCTGCATGTGTTTGTTTACTGGGGCAAATAGAAGGCAGCAAAGGTTGCATTTCTCCTGCTGCCACTTCATTTGGAAGGGCTCTTTGCGCAGATGGTGGAGGGTGCTGCGGAAACAAAGTAATCTCAATGACATCCCCGTACCTGAATTAAACTGACCTGGTGCCGTCACACTGGGCCTGGGGCCAGCGATGGCACACTCAGCGGAGAGTGGGAGGGAATTAAGGCCACAGGTGGGCTCCCTGTGGGCCAGCTGCATGCACCTGTGACAGCAGAGACCAAGCGGCCTCTGTGCTGGTGAAAGCCGGGTGCATGAAGGGATTGCTTGCTTGTTTTGGAAGCCTGATGCCGCCATTGTGACACATGCAGCACTACGCGTGTTGCTGCGTGTGTCACGGTGGTGCGCACAAATCGGGGGCACTGAGGGGAGAGCTCACACTGCTTGTGTAGTGCAAAATGGACCTTCAATAGGAGACAGAAGGGTTGTGGTTTTGTTGCTGTGGTTTTTAAATGTCTGCTACGGGAAGGTCTGATTAGTAGTCTGGATCAGCCCTTCTAAATTTTCCCCATTAAAAAAAAAATCGTATTTGAAGAACAAATCTGTTGCAAAATCAATCACTGGAAATGAAAGGATGTGAAAAGAAGAAGGAATTTTTAACACTGTCAAAGTATTGTTCAAAAATGTGTTGTTTATTCATACGCTAACTATGCTGAATTGCTTAGGGATACTCCCTATTTCCCTGTGTTGCTCTCTGTCAGTTTAGAAAGAAGGCAGTCATCTCCTCCAGCCACATTTCTTCCATAATCTTGTAACATTAGCAAGCAATTAACAATAAGTATAATTCATAATTACAGGGTATTTACTGTCCAAAAAGCTTAGCAAGAGAACTTTCTCATTAGAATAAGAATATACTAAAATGCATTATACATACTATACATAATGAGAATATATGTCATTTTCAAAAACTAGTGACTAAAATGAAGTTCCACGGTTGGCTTTTAAGGAGATCCAAATGGCCTGACTATCAAAGGTATTTAGCAGTAACTCACCGGAAAATTAAAGCAAAACCAAGAACAATCTGCTAGTACTTGGACTTGGTTGATAAAAATAGCTTGTAAACACTAACAGCATTTACATACTAATGAATATCTTGCTATTCTTTAAATAAAAATAACAGTGCTTCTCCATTTTTTTCTTAAGACCAGGACGTTTCTCTGAGGAAATGGATACGTCTTCCCAAAAATACCCAGTCAAAAAGCGAGTGAAAATTCATCCCAACACAGTAACAGTGAAATATACTTCTCATTATCCCCAGCCAGGAGAAGAGGGCTATGAGGATGTTAATGAAGATACTGGAGTATTTATGGAGGATAATCCTAAGAAAAGACTACTGAATGATGGGAAAAAGAGAGAAAGGACCTTTTTTGGTACAATAGACACCAAGCTTCAGCCAGCACAACTGCCAAAACCTGATGAGATCGGGCAATCCCAGCATTTTCCTGAAGGAAATATACTGCAGTCGAGGAAAACGTGGGTAGTCCTTTTTGGATCTGCTGTGGCTCACGGATGTGTGGCTCTAATTACAAGATTAATTTCTGATCGTTCCAAAGTGCCATCCCTAGAGTTAATTTTCATCCGTTCAGTCTTACAGGTGCTGTCCATTACTGTTGTGTGTTATTACCATGAGCCTCCCTTTGGCCCCAAAGGGTACAGACTCCGGCTCTTCTTCTATGGGGTCTGCAATGTTATCTCTATTACCTGTGCTTATACCTCCTTCTCTATAGTTCCCCCCAGCAATGGGACCATTATGTGGAGGGCTACCACTACAGTGTTCAGTGCTATTTTGGCTTTTTTACTCATAGATGAAGGAATGGCTTACATAGACATAATTACTGTAGTTGGCAGTGTGTTTGGCGTTTGTCTGGTCATGATCCCCAACATCGTTAAGGAGGAAAACTCTTTGCTGAGCACCTGGAAGGAAGCTTTTGGCTATACCATGACCGTTATGGCAGGTTTGACCACTGCTCTCTCCATGATAGTGTATAGGTCAATCAAAGATAACATCAGCATGTGGACGGCACTATTCACCTTTAGTTGGACGGGAATGGCGTGGGGAGCGTCCACCATGTTCTTACTTCAAGAGCCAATCGTCCCACTGGATGGAGAAACCTGGAGCTATCTCCTTGCCATCTGCCTGTGCTCCACAGCAGCCTTCCTGGGGGTCTACTATGCCCTGAGCAAGTTCCACCCTGCTTTGGTCAGCACCGTACAGCACCTGGAGATAGTCATCGCCATGGTCCTGCAGCTTGTCGTGTTGCGGATCTTCCCAGGTGCTTATGATCTTGTTGGGGGAGCAGTTATTTTGGTTAGTGTTTTTTTCCTTGCGTGTTATAAACTGTCCTGGAAGAATTTAGGAAGACAAGATTATCAGGAGATTGTGGATTCCTCCATTAAATGAATTGCAGTTTTGCCATCCGATTCTGGCTATGTGACCATGTGAAAGTAACATATTTCAACTCTGTGGTGTTCTAGCCTAGTGGCCAGGTCCTCTCTCTACTGTTTAAATTCACAGCTGATGTAGCAATGTTGGTATTTCCAGACTTCCATGACAGGTGAATTTGTTCTAGTGTGTACAACCACTGACATTTTGTCATATGAGAAAAGGCTATTTGTCTCCAGCATGTAGGGTGCGTGAGCGGAAGCACAGGCTGGCCCATAGAAGTGCAGGCCAAGTCATAGGCATGTTCTTCGTCACCTTCCCTGGATAAGGCAATACAGAGACAGAGGGATTCACTAGTGACTCTCATTCCCTGCAGTGTGGTAGTAGGAAAATGAACAGTAAAACCATTAAAATGGTCAACCAGCGTACTCCTGTCCTCTGTAACACTTCTTACGCTTTGGCTGTAATATTCTAAACAAAGTAATGCTAATATTTCTGTGGTTAAAACTTGCATTTCCTGTGTGTATAAAGAATAAGTCAGTAAAGCTTTTTGTGCTTTGTGGTTAAATTTCTGTCTGAATCGATGCAGGAAGCCCAGACCTCCTGTGGGGTAAAGAGAGCCCCAGAAACTGGATCTCCAGTTGTGCCACAGCTGTGAAAGAAAGGTCCCCAAGAACTATAAGGTCCACGATAGATAAAAGATCTATCCCTGAAGCAGAGCAATAGTCTTTCTATGGAACCACTTTTTCTAAAAGAGGTTTTAACTATTATGCAAGGGAGAAAAAAAAAGGAAAAAGAAAAGATTGCATTTGAGATTGCGGTGTGAGCAGTGGCAGTAACACTGAGCAGCCTGACAGGCATCCAGTGACTTTAAGTCAGTGTCTTGGGTCCTAACACTTCAGTTAGAAATTAGTTTTACAAAAAGCCCCAGGGTTTTATAGCTCCAAATAGTATTCCTGGCCGTGCTAATGTATGGCTAGTAAAGAGAAAGACCAGCATCTAAAAATCTGTATCCATGGGCTCCATGCCAACCGGGACCAGCGGGCACCTCCCCGTTCCAGTGGACTGTGCCTCTGTTCTGGGACATGAGCATTTTCTGAGTGAAAAGACATCACTCAGATGACCCCAACCAGTCCAGCTTCCCCCCATAGAAAACACCATGGAAAATAACATTTTACTTGGGGAAAAAGCCACAGCAGCAGCAATCACTTTTATTCCTATGAATACCCAGGGAGACCAGGTTCCCTGACATCAGTCAGCCCAGGCAGCAATGCTCCTAATCCGTGTGACACTTGTGTCCTCCTATATCAGTGATGAGAGCGACTGCCTGGGCCACACAGGGAAGACACGTTTCCTCAGGTGCTGGCACAGTTACGGCTGTCCCGACAACTCTGTTTCCTTTAGGAGCACGTGGAGCCAGCAACAGGAGCTCTGCCCACTGTAGGAAGGACAGGAGGAAGGGGAGCAGGTAACGCAACACAGTGCTGGGAAAGCTGTACCCAACACCTTCCCAGCCAAAAAACCCTTTGGTAGCTTAGGGCCCTGGCAGCGGCAGGGCAGTTCCCAGCCCAGAATCTTGCTGTGCTTCTAGTAACTCCTTGTTTCCCTCTGGGGCAGATGGTCTTTCCTGGTCTGAGTGATAAGACAGCAGGAAAGCTTCCTTTGTGGAAAGCAACCAGGGCAAAGGCTCCATCTCCTATGGCTTCCAAGCCTGTTACACTCTGGAGGGAGTTGAGCTTTGAGACTCCATCATGCCAACACACACACGTGCAGGCAGCCAGCTGGGTACGTGCTGGCAAGCGAGGAGCGCCCGACAGCGAGACTCCCCGAATGCCTGCACCGTACAGTGGGGATGACAGAATCCTGAGCAAGCTCTTGATGAGCTGCTCCAGCCCCAAAGCAGCAAAGCCCCCTCCTCAGCACAGCTCCCTGCTGCCTCCAGCGCCTGCGCTAGCTTCTCTGCTTGCGTTGCACGTGCTGCAGAGCTGTGCCAGCCCCGCCGTAATCCCTGTGAATACAAGCTGATGTACAGCTAAGCAGACCTAAGAGCACATTGCTGCTGACATGGGTGATCCCACTTCCTCTTCCTCCCACCACCAGCTGCCACTTCCCCCAACATCTGATCCACAATCACAAACTGCAGGCTGGGTCAGTTTGACTTAGGGATCAGGTGCAAAACTAATCCTGCCAAAACCTGAGCCCAAACTGACATGGGCAGCCAGTACCCAGGAGCCAAGCAGGGCACAATGCCATCCTGAGAACCTGGGTGATGGCCAGGGAGTGATTCCTGGGATCTACAAGGTTTGGTCCTGGTCCAGCTGCGCCACAGCCTGCACAAGGTCCTGCACAACCAGGTCCACGTCTGCCCGGGTGGTGTCTCGCCCCACGCTCAGCCGCAAGGCGTTCTGTGCCACGTCGTAAGGGATCCCGCAGCTGAGCAGAATCAGGGAGGGCCTGAAACACAGACACGGGGGCGAGCGGGTTTAACTCGAAGGCTGAGGAAGCACATGCATCACCAGGAAGCTTCACCAAGCCGTAAGAGGGAGCACATCTGCAGATGCACTCCAGGCAAACCTGTCTCCTGCACAGTGCCTCGCTTGCTTTCCAAAGGCACCTGCTCCCACTGGGCTTGTTGCCCTATGGTGGATCTGTCTCTTTGCCTCCAAGGAAGAACCTCTCTCGTGTCCCCATGGGTTGGCAGCTCTGCCATGTCTACAGGGCATTGCTCTAGACCAGGCCAAAAGCACCCGCTGTCCCCACACACCCCCAAAGGAGCCCACTGGAGACCCAAATTGGGCTTGAGCCAGGCACACACCGACATCAGGCAGACTCTCTTCTGGCAGTGCCAGGCGTTGAAAAGTACTTCTAAGCTCAGCTGGATCACCAAAGCCAGGAGGGACAAAGTTCTTCCAAGCAGCAGTCAAGCGTTCCAGCTGTGTTTCCTGCAACAACCTCCTTTGCAGCCCTTCAGCCCCTCTGGAAAGCTCTGCGCCCTCATTGCTCCAGGTGATGCTGCCCATGGCCACCCACGGTCCCTTTCCCTGTCTTATTTCCCTCCCTCCCACCCACCTCCTCTGGGAAGATGCCCCAGGCCTGGCAAAGCCAGCTGCTTACCGATCCCCTTTCTCAGAGTGGCAGGCAGCCCCAACACTGGCAAGAAGCGTCTTGCAGCAAGACAGCACCCTTCGCCCTGCAGCACACACAAGCACAGGTCTCCCAGCACCCAGGCTCTCTCTGAGGGCCACTGCCTGCTGCATCTCCCTGCCCAAGCCATGGCCAAGCACCCGCCGGTCTCTAGCCACAGGGTGCTGTGCGGGGCTGGTGCTTGGCTCCGTGGGCATCATCACAGGGCAGCGGTGGGGTAAGAGCTACCTTGAAGGCCTGGGCCCAGGATGGAGAAGTTAGAGGTGTTGCAGAGTCGCTTGGAGCCCGTAAAGTGGCTGTTGAGGTGGATCCTTTGCTTCCCAAAGGCGGCCTGGAGGAATCAGAGGGCTGTGAACCACTCTGGGTTCGCAAGCAGCTCTGTCCTGACGAGGAGGTGGCAGGGCCAGAGGGACATAGCCACCCTGGCTCCAGGCCCCGCACTTTGCAGGCTGAGACCCTGGGAGGGGAGAGACAAACAGGAACCAGGTCTGCTCACCTCCAGCCTGGCCTCCAGGTAATCCCGAACATCCCGCATATGAGCCTCATAGGCCTCCCAGTTCTTGCTCACTAACTCTGCAGCCTGAGGAGAGAAAACCCAGACAGGCTCTGTCAGCGACCCCCCCCGACACCTCCCTCCATGTGCGGCTCCCTGACATGTTGAGTCTGGCCTGGGAACAGCCTCTGCGATTGCCAGGTCCCCTGTGTCCTCCAACAGCCTCTCGATGCCTTGCGCCACGTGAGCTGTGTGACTGCCCACTGCCAGGGCTGCAAAGCCTGCAGCAAGTGCTCCGAAGCACCTCCTTTGACTGGCACCAGAAAGCTCCATCTCCTTTCCCGGTAGTTCGCCTGCCCTCCCGCACCCCGAGTTTGTCTTTTCTAATGACCGGGGAGCACAGGTGGCTGTCTCCGTGCTGGCTCCACCAGGCAGCACCCCCAGGGAACTGCTCACCCACGACCATCACTGACTCACCTGGCCAAGGCCAGCGATCATTGGGGTGTTCTCAGTGCTGGAAGGGAAGAGTGAGCAGTGAGTTATTTCTCTGGACCAGAAACCCAACCTCAGGGCACAGACATTCCCTGCGTGGGACCCCTGACTGCTGGTAGGGGGTCCTGGACACCTCTCTGAGGTGGTTGGGAAGGAGGCAGTTCCACCCTGCGGTTCCTCCCATGGCAAAGCCTGCGCATCAGGCTCCTGCAGTTCCCACGCACAGATCCATCTCCCTGCGCTGGGCTGCCCGCCCCAGGGCTGGCAGGTGACACAGCTGCCAGCTCAGCTTAGACTAAGTAGCCATGTGTGGTTTGGCCACCAGCCTGAGGCCCAGCTCTCCGAGCCACCACCCAGCCACCTTACCCCGGCCGGAAGCTCCTCTCCTGTCCCCCTCCAAAGAGCATTGGGCGCAGCGGGGTGGTGGTGTCGGGGCCGCGCACATACAGCGCGCCGATCCGCGGGCCATAGAACTGCAGGGAGAAACAGCCATGGTGACCCTGGGGACACTGCCAGGTGTCCCTTTCCTGTCCTCCCGTTCCAAATCCGAGTGCCCTCCAATGCTGACCCCTGCCCGTCTCACAGGCACAGGCTGCTGGAGAGCTGTCCCCTGCCCTTGGCCTCCTCCTGCTCCCCCTTCCAGACAGGTCCCCCTGACTTGCAAGAGCCTTGTCACCCAGCTGAAGACTGTCTTCAGAGCACCATCCAGCAGGAAAACTTTGGCCACTGATGAGATATCAAGCTGTGGGGGACACCCAAAGCCTCCCTGGCACCCCAACACAGATGTCTTAGAGGGTGAACAGCGGGTGGGCCATGTGAACAGGGCCATACCTTGTGTCCCACGATGGTGAGGTAGTCCACCCCCAGCTCCTGCACGTCCACGCGCCCCTTGCCAATCATCTGCGCCGCGTCCGTGTGCACCAGGATCCTGGGCAGTCCCTCCGCCGCTCTCCGCTGATTAAGGGCATGGACGTGCTGGCTCAGCTCCATGACAGGCTGGTGGGAGGGAAGAGGGTCTGTGTCCCAGGGACCGTCTGCTTCCCCTTATCAAGAACCTTTTGTGAAGACATCCCCACCCCGTCCCACTTGCTGCCCACAGACTCACCATGATGACCCCAGTCTCGTTATTGGCCAACATGATGGAAACCAGGCAGGTGGTTGGCCGGATGGCAGCAAGGATGTCGTCCACCTCAGCCCGCCCACTTCGTGGGGACACAGGCACAAAGGTGGCTTCTGCAAGCCAAGAAACAAGCCCTGAGGTTTGCTGGGAAGCCCAATAGCGCCCCACTGAGCAGGCAGGAGAGCTGTGCGGGCAGCTGGTGTGCAGGCAGAGAGCACAGCGGCTTTTGGGGCCAGCCTTGGATGCCAACAGGGTAATGCACCCAGCTTGAGGGAACGGGGGCACTATGTGGGGAGCCAGTGCCCTTTGGGGGGAGAAAGGAGAACACCACGGAGCAAGCGGGTCCCCGCCCTCCTCCACAAAAACACCAGCGGAGAAGAGCCCCCCTTGCAAACCCCAGTCTGCAGCCAGACGTCCCCAGCCTGTCCCCTGGGGTCCCTCTGCTGCTCACCCGCCAGGCTCTCCTTCACCAGCTGCTCCAGCGGCAGGCGGATGGAGTCRTGCTCCACACTTGATGTCACGATGTGCGGTGTCCCCGAGCTGTCCCCCGGCCCGGCCTGGCTTTCGTGGAAGTGCCTGCAGGCAGTGTGGATCACCATGTTGTTGGCCTGAAGAGAGGAAGGCAGAAGGGAAAATGAAGGCCCAGAGGGAGCACAGCGCCCTTCATCCCCAGCCTCCTCATCGCCACTTGCTTGAGAGGAGGTGGCGGGCAGGGGTGCCCGGGAAGGGGGGTCACCACCCCGCACAGAGATCGTGGCCGCTCTCACCTCCGTGCCCCCCGAGGTAAAGATGATGTCCTCCGGCCGGCCTCCCACCATCCTTGCCAGGCTCTCCCGAGCGCTGCCGATGAGCTCCTTTGCCTTCCTGCCTGTGGGACGAGACCTGGCAGCTCCACCGTGGGCTCCCATGGCCAAGGGGCTTGGCCCGGCTGCAGCAGGGAGCCAACGTGGCCTCTCCCCCGGGTCCCTACCTGCAGGGTGGGAGCTGCTGGGGTTGCCCCAGGCCTGGTGCATGGCATCCCGCACAGCCTGTGCTGCCTCGGGGGCCAGGGGGGTGGTGGCGTTGTGGTCCAGGTAGACCCTCCTGCGGGGGGCAGGCGGCGGGTGAGGGGGGCCGGGGGGCGGGGAGGGGGGGCCGGGGCAGGGCGGGGTCTCACCCCTCCGATGCGTCGCGCCGCACTTCCGCCAGCTCTGTCCCGGCGCCCATCACTGCCGCCACCGTCCCACTGCCGCCACCGCCCTAGCACCACGGGGCACAGACGTGTGGGCGCCCATGGCGGGGACCGGGCAGCTGCGCTGCCTGCCCCACCGCCACGGCACCACCAATCAGCTCCTTCCTCCCTGCTCCACGGCCACAGGGCCCACCAATCAGCTCCCTCCTGTCTGCCCCACTGCMMKG
>JAYKAV010002961.1:632572-643952 GCA_035582835.1 Phoebastria nigripes
TGCCGCCGCGCCGGGCGGAAGGGGCAGGCGCGAGGCGGGGCGCACTTCCGGCGCGCGCCATCGAGACGCGAGCGGCGGGGGCGGCCCTTCCGGGAGAGGGCGGGCGGGAGCCGCCGCGGCGCTGCCCCTCTCCAAGATGGCGGCAGCAACCTCGGCCTGTTCCCCCCGCTCCTTCCTGCGCAGGCTCCGCAGACCCCCCTCCAAGATGGCGGTGAGCCCCGGGGAGGGGAGGGGCCGGGCCGGGCCGGGGGGCCGAGGCGGCGGGAGGCCCGCGGGCCTGCCCGGGGCCCGCGGCGGGCCCCGTGTCCGAGGCGGGCCCAGGCCTCGTGGCTCCCCGGGTCCCCTCGGCCGGGGGGGCGGCGGCGGGCGGAGGGGCCGAGCCGCGGCTGAAGAGCTGCGGGCTGCGATGCCGCTCGCCCCGGCTCCCCGCGCCGCCTGCGCGGCCGGGAAAAGTGCCAGTCATGCTGCGGGGCAGGCCGGGCCTAGGCAGGGCCGCAGCGGGCTGCGATGAGTAATCCTCAGCCGAGGCCTCGGTGCTGCGGGCGGTGTCTCGGTCGGGGGGCAGGGAGGGGTGGAGGGCACCGGGAGGGCGAGCTGGTGTTTCGGGGCCGCTCCCAGGGAGGGGACAAGGCGAGAGGAGCCGCGGGGGAAACGAGCTTGCCCGTTTTAGGCAGCCCCGTACCGGCATAGGAGAAACGGTGCAGTGTTGCGGTGCAGCCGGTGTCGAGGCATGCCTGTCTTCGCGTGCCGGCGTTCAAGTCCAGTGCCCTAGGCGGTCGTGATTTACTGTAATTTACAGTATGAAGTCCAAAACCCAATTAAAACCTAATTAACATAAACAAACACACCATATTAGGCTTTAAGAACCACACAGAGGAGCGAGATAGTCTCGACGTGCAGATGTTTAAATGGGCTGGGCTAACACAGCAGCAGTCCAACAGCGACAGAGTACACCGTAAAATCCCAGATCTTATTGGTCTGAGCACGTTTCCTCATCTGTTTATTTTTGCTGCAGGAAAAAAAACTTCATTTGACGTACTCCTTTTACTTTTTCCTCGTCTTTCAGATTATGTCATAACTACAAGATAAACGAGCAGTGATGGAATCACTGGATACCGAGGTGAGAGCACGGAAGACTCTGGGGACTGTTGAATATGTAGAGTCTTCGGGTTTCACCCAGGGAATACTGCCAACCAAGAAGGATGTGGTTCAGAATATGCTGTATTTATTGCAGCCCAAAAGAGCTGGCCAGGCCCAGCGGTCCAAAGAGGATGCAGCCCAGTTGCTTGCTGAGCACCTGCAAGAGCACTGGTTGGTTTGCAACTTGCACACCATCGCAACGCAAAATATAAAGAAACTTATCCTCAAAATGTATGAGGAGTTTACCAGATTGTATCAGACCAGAAAGCAGAGACAGAACCAGGCTTTTACTGAGCGAGCAGACAAATTCAATGAGAGTTCGGAGAAGCTCTTTGATGTATTTTGTACAGACACGCAGACAAGAAATAAACTGGAGGAATACAGTGGAATAAAAATGACTAGCATCGAGTGGAAATTTCTTGAAGATCAAAGAAGCGAAAGAAAAATGTACTATGAAGATTTCACAGACAAGCAAGAATTGAAGATGATGGAAAGAAGACAAAAGATACAATGTCTGGAGCACTTCAGAAAACTCGCCAAGGAGGAGAAGGAAGGAAACAAAGCGAAGGAAATGAAATATAAAAGTGACGAGCAATCAGATGAAGGCACGAGTGTGGATGAATCGTACCCCGCGGAGGAGGAGAACGGCGGGGCTCCGGCATTTTCGCTGCGGGGCAGAAGGAAGCGCCGGTGCACCACGAATCCTGCGAGCGCCGCCATGCCCCTGGAGTGCCAGCATATACGGATGAGCATCAGGAGAGTTAGGCCTGGGTTCTACGAGACTGTGGAGAAGGTCGAAAACTGCTAGCGCATGCCGCGGTCGGCAGGCAGAGCTGCTGGAGTACGAGGTGGCAATGCACACGTTAGGCAAGTTTGAAATCCCACCATCAATTGGAAGCGATTGTTGTAGATCCCCAAGCCAGAGCTCAGGAACATCCAGCCTCCGGGGAGGAGCACTGGGACGACGACAAGAGCGGCAAGGACTAAAACGTGAATTTGGAAGGATAAGTAGTCAGCGGCTAATGATGCGAAGGCTCAAACATAGCAGATGATCTAAGGTTACGTAGCATATAAGCCTCTTCTTCCAAGGCCCTGTCTACATCAGTGGGTTTTTGGAAGTCTCTCACCGTTTCTGAGCCAGTGGTGGCTTAACAGTACGAAACAGGACTCGGATTTACTGCAGGGAAATAACTTGGACTTGTTGCTAATAGAAAATTTGTGTGCTGAAAAGCCCTAACTCCTGCTGGTTTTGGTGCGAGTGAAAGGTCCTTGGCCCCTTTCAGCAGAATTTGGCATTTCTGCAAGGAAGGAAGCTGGTTTTTGGCTTGTATTACCCAGTCCCAGAGAGGCATCCTGCGGTTTTGTAAAGGGATTGCTCTCTTGCTTGAGGAGGGGGAGAGAGAGATCAGGAGACATTTGAGTGCTTTGGCTGTAAAAGCGTTGTTGATCCTGAATGTTTTAGTCTAGATTCTATTTTAATGACGTTTCCTTGATCAGGATAAACCTTCCCATAATTGGATGAGTTTTAACATGAAGTCCCTAACCTAGGATCTGAGGTGTGAATCCTAAATGAAGTGGTAATGTTTTATCTTCTGAGGGGGTAAGATAGGGGGAAGGATGCAAATTGCATTATTGAGTTTTAAGATGGGAAGAATTTTATAAACTGTTATCCTGACTTTTTAGGATATAGGGAAGAAGAAGCCTTCCCAGGTGTGGGTAGCTGTGGTATTTACAGCAAAAGGCACCTGAATCTGGGCTTGCTGTTCCACTCCCTGAGGTCTGTGCAGGCCAGCAGGGTGGAAACAGTAGTTTTTCACCTGGAGTTTGTTTGAACAAAGTGTAACCCTCTTGCCGACGTACATCCTGAGCAGTGATGTGTCTGTGATTTTTAGATACCCGCAGTACGAGGGTATCTGCCGTTTTTAGTTAGAGTTGCTTTACTGGTTTTTAAAGATTAGAGACTTGAACTTTCAGTGAAACCCAGTGCTGGAGATTTCTCTGGTGAGATTCCCAAACCTTGCCAGACTACACTGAGAATTAAAAACCCCAAGTCTCTATTTGTCCACAGAAGTTCTCTGGTAGAAAGAGTGCAAACTTGCCTGGTTTTCAAATTTACCTTTCAGTGTGAATGTTGGTTTCCCCACTCCAGTATCTCAGCTTTTCCCCATTTCTTTCCTCTCCGTCCTGCCCATCATTTTACTGACATTAACTCGTGCTGTTTCATTCTTTGGCTTTTGCTCCCTTTAACAATAAATGCATGTACGAATAATTTTGACAGTTCCTTTACTTTTGATGAATCAGTCCTTGGACTGCTTTGAAGTCCTATGCCAAAGGAGGAATGAAACGCAAATTAGCTGCTGGTCTGATTGGGACACAGCAGAGCTAGTGAGCGCAAAGAGGCAGCGGCAGCCCTGGCCGTGCTGCTCAGGCAGGCTCCGGCGTACCTCTGCTCCGTCTCTCTGCCTACGGATGGATCCGTCCGGCTCCGAGCGATGCATCGGCTTCCCAGTGACCTTGCTCATTAGTAATTGCTGGGATCCTTATTCCATGTCTCTTGAGAAGTTCTTCATGGTAAGTTGCTCCAAAATATTTAGTGAACTCAGTGTATTCTGCATCACTTGTAGTGTCGTTACAGGTTTAATAGCACACACCCACGTTCTGCAACACCCTTCAGCCTCCGCTGCTTGAGAGTTTGCGGTCCTCTCTCTCCTCCTCTCTCTGACGTGCTTCACTGACTTCCCCATGCAAATTATGTCACGTTTAAACTATTTGCCTTCCAGCCCTGAGGTGCTGGACTTGAGCCTCTCACTGGGCTTTTACACCAGCAGCTCTGTTTCAGCAGGGAATATAGCCAAGCTCAGACCTCGCCGAAGTAGAATTTTTTTAATAACTGCTGTAAAACCCCCTTTGTATTACAAATATAGCTGACAGTATAAATGCTCGTGTGTAAAGCAAATCCACCAGGGTTGACTCGAATATGGAACACAGCTGTATAGCGCTTCATGATTTTCAGGGATTCAGGGAATTTAAGGTTGTCGAATCTGACTTCCTGTATACCACAGGGAATTACATTTCATTCAGAAGCCCCACACTCAGCCTGCTAGTTTCAATTTAACTGATGTGTCTTACAGAAAGTCAAGCTGAAGACGTCAGAAGTCTGCTGTCTTCCTCAGTTATACACTTAGTGGTTTGTCACCTTTGCTGTTTTAAAAAAGAAAAGAAGCAAAAAAAAAAAAAGTCTGACCATCTTCTAGGCTGTGATTCTTTTCATGACATCTTGTACAGGCTGAGCAGTGTTTATCGCATTTAAATCATACTTGTTTTTTTAACTGGGTTTGACTGTGGATAGAGCCAAAGCCTGGCTCTGTTTCTGCTGCAACAGGGGGAAGATTTCTAAATGATGTATTCTGATTACTCTTCTTTGGGACCATGGTGCCTTTTTAATCAGGACAGTAAATCTTGTCCCAGGATTCTGTACTTTTGTACGTTAACAGTTGTTGACTTTCCTTTTTTGGTGTGTCCCAAATAAATTAATATAACATACCTCTGAGCTTTTGTTTCTTCTTTCTAAAGGGGGAGGAAAGAGGAAACTGAAGCTAAAATAAATCTTCTCTACTCCAGCTCTCCCTCCCGGGCTCTTGCAGGAGCAGCAGTGAGGTGTGCAGGTGGACCCGCTCTCATCCGGACTGCATGGGGCAGCGGTAGGGAAGCTGCTAGAAATGGGAGTCTAGGATCGGGGCCCCACCTGGAGCCCTTCTACCAAAAATGCTGGAGCCTGGAGCAGCCGAAGGTAAGGGGAGAGGGATGAAGCCTATGCACGTGATGGCAGCGTTTCACTTGGGTTCTCAGTGTGCTTCAGGCATGGGGAGATTAGTATCAGAGACAAGGTGGGGGGGCACCCTGCCTTCCTTGGGTGATCCCACAGGTGGGTTCCCCACTTCTGCGTGTTCTCTGCTGACTGATTCAGGGACGTGTTGTATGAGATGAGCATGGGGCAGGCGGTGTCCAAGAGACACGCAGGGCAATGGTTCACACCACAGGACCTCGGCATGGAAGGGAAATGGGAAAGGAAGAAAGCTAGAAAGGGTGCGTTTGCTTCAACAGCTTTTCGCGGAAGGAGGGAATCAAGGTGCATCCCAGGGGCTACAAACACTTTTGATGGACGCTGAGTTGGTCATTTAACTGGGCGTTTGTGGAGAAACATCTTCAGCCTTTGCAGTCAAATTTGAGCTCAAATTGAGCTCACCTACCTTGAACCTTTCGCTCTGATTTCTGCAAGGGGAGCAATAGAAAGGAGAGGGCATCCTGAAATCTGAGCATGGCCAGGCTCCTCTGCGCCCCAGCCTTGGGCCCTCGCAGCCAGGCAGGCCTCGTGCCAGCCCCAGGGAGAGTTTTACACCCCTCTGCAAGTGAAAGCTGTCTTTTCACAGCCCTTACAAGTACCTTACAGCTGCCAAGGTCTGCTCTAAGCGAGGTCATACAGAAATACCCATCTGATCTCCCAGGACGTACGTGCCTCTTCACATGGCACCTGGCAGCTGCTGCTCTGCCCCCTGTGTAGCGTCTCAGAAAGGGGAAGGAACACGAAAGAAAAAAAAACCAAAATGCAAATTATTGCACTACTGAGTGGGCTGGATGTGGAAAACAATCTGTCTGTGATTCAGAGCACAGAAACAGTGACAAAGTTGGAATTTAAAACAAGTTTGAGCCCAGCACTGTGGGCACACGGCTTGCGGCTGCGTTGAGCAGCATCTGCCCACGAAGGAGCTCTGGTAACCGTGGGTGGGTGGGCATGGGGAGGGGACAAGCACTGGCTGCCCCTGCAGCAAGCGCTGGAGCCTTGTCCTGGAGGTGCCAGACAGCTTAACGCAGGGTGACGATGACAAATTGTGGCTCTGTATGTGGGACACTGGGGAAAATGGTTTTCCCAGGAAGGGTGGAGCAGACCTGTGAAACCATGTCATGAGCGTGCTTGTGCTCAGCACCCGTGGCCAGGCTGCGGGGGATCTCCAGGAGGGGAGATGAACCTCCTGTTTCGCCTGACACCCATGTTTTGTCCCCTGGGCGGGTGCATTGGGCAGGTGGTAGTGAAGCCGTCCCCACCACGGCAGCGCTGGACACCAAAATCCTGGCATGGGGCACAGCAACCCAGCACAGCGCCTGCCCAACCTCCATCCCACGGCTCCCGGTGCCTCCACAGGAAAAGTCACCCCAAATCCTGAAAGGAGCTTCAGGGCGAGTGTTTCCATGGGTAAACACATTAATTTATTAACCAGAAAAGTATGAGGGTATTTCCTGCTCTCGTGGAGGGTGTTGTCTTGTTATTCTTCCCGAGTTTCTGGACAGCAGCCGCAGCCTCCTGGCACAGCTTTGGAACCAGCGCATACCGCTCCAGTCTTTTAGGATTCACTGGTAACTGTCCCTACCCATATCGCCTTGCTCTGTGCAATGGAGCATCCCCTCTTGTACCCCTTTCCCATCCCACTCAGGTTGGGTTTTGCTGTACGGTGGGCATCAGGCACTGCCTTGTGGTGTGGGGACGGCTGTGCATGGCCACGGCACCCCCAGCTGAGCCTTCTCGGGGGAGAGAGGCTGGAAATTAATCCTGGGGAAATCCCAAATGTTCGGGAGGAGGGATGGGAGCTTTGGAGCTTTCTCTTTCCTGGACGCCTGGTACGGAGCAGCCAGACCCCCAGACTTTTATATGCCAGATGCTCCCAAGGAGCCAGTTTCCCCCGGCTCCAAGTTTTTTTACAGCTGCGTATTTCCAGTGAAATCACTTTATTGCCCAATTTCCCGGAGTGGGCAACAACAGAGCTGCGGGCAGTGCCTGCCCAGGTAATCCCCAGGCTCGCTCTTGGGGCTGCCGTCACTCTGGCAGGCTGGAGGGCAGCAGTGCGATGCTTCAAGCACGCTGTTTGCTTGGTCAGCATCTGTAATTGTACCCAAACACACGTTTGTAGAGTTTCTTTGGTGTCAGTGCTTTCCTGCCAGCCTGCAGAAGGTGGTTTGCAGGTAGCCAGGGCAAATATTCCAATTTTCCCCCGCTGTCGAGACGTTACTTCCCATGTGCTCCTGCGGCCAAGTTTCTGGATGAGAGAAGCAGGTGCTGTGGAAAGTCCAGAAATTTTGGGGCGACGCCTGACTGACCRTGGGGATGAGAGAGGTGGGGGGCCCTGTGCCAGCGCCCTGGCTGATCCCCTCTCCCCGGCCACCCCAGGGTGGTTGCCGTGGGGTTGGGTGTCCTTCACCAGCAGCGGCAGCTAATGTCACGCCGGCTGTTGATGCCCCAGGCTGGGGAGCAGCCCAACCCCCAACCGGGGCTGGGGACGCAGTGGTACTGCAGGGGCAAGCCCAGCCATGCCGCAGGGAGAGCCGGCGGCGGGAGGGTGATCTCAGGTTACGCGGCCTTGTACAGAAATGAGTGGGACCGCAGGATCCTGACGAGGTTCTCGCTGTTGGCGGCCGGGGATTATTAAAGGGGAGCGCTGGGGTGGGCTGCTCAGCCCTGGCGGTGTCCCCGCAGCATGGCGGGACCGGGGGGTGAGGGGGATCTGCGGCACCTGCTGAAGCTGCACCGCACCGAGATTGCCATGGCGGTGGACGACGTCTTCCCACTGCTGCACGGCCTGGCTGACCACGACGTCGTCCCCGAGCACATCTTCAAGGTGAGGCCGCAGGGGTGAGTGAGGATGTCCGTGCCACAGGGACGGGGGCCGGCTGGCGGCGCTGGGACGCGTGCCGACAGGCCACGGTGGCACCGGCAGGAGACGCTGAGCCGGACGGAGCGGGAGGGCTCCCACCGTGCTTTCCACGCGCTGCTCACCTGGCTGCTGGGCTGCGACGCTGCTGCCGTCCGCAACTTCTGGGCCGTCCTCTTCAAGGACTACAACCTGGAGCGGTACACCCGGCTCCGGCCCCTCCGCGGCGCCTTCCCCAGAGGTAGGAGGGGGACGGATGGGGGGGGACCGGCACTCCCGGGGGCTGCCGGCAGGCAGGGGTGACACCCGGGGCTGGCTGTGCCTGTCCCTCTCCCTGTCCCCTTTGCAGAGGTGGAGCTGGGGCGGCAGCGCCGCGGCAGGCGCCTCTCCCCCAGCCCCATGGCGCCGGCCCCGCACAGACCCCAAGGCAAGAGGAAAGCCCCCGAGGAGCGGGACGGGGCCCGAGCGGCACAGCCCTCCCCACGGCATGCCGCCAGCCCCGGTATGGAGACCTGGAGCGGGATGGAGATGGGGTGGGGCGCTGCGGGGGTCACCGAGGCGCAGCGGGGTGCTGTGCCCCTGATGCCCACCCTCACAACACCACAGGGCCCCTGGTGAAGGCGAGGACCGTGAAGAAGCCGGAGGGCGCAGATGCCCCCCGCACCACTCGTGCTGGCGGTGAGTGCCGAAGCCCCCTGGGGCGTCGTCTGCCTGTGCACCCTGTTTGCCTGCAGTCAAGGGAAGGGGGGGCTGCCCGCTGCGCTGAGCCACCCCCCTGCCTGCAGCCCTCCAGGCAGTGGCCGCCTCAGTGCAGAGAGCGGTGGCTGTGGCGGGCAGTGAGGTGCCCATCACCCGCGGGGCCGTCGAGGGCATCCTCATCAAACACGTGCTGGAGCCAGGTAGGTGCAGCCCAGCCCAGCCAACCTCCTGCCCAGTTTAGCCCCCAAATTCAGAAGCCGCCCCCAGGCAGCAGGGTGGGGAGGGAGCCCTGCCGGATCTGCTCTTGGCCTCTCTTGCAGGCAGCTCCAAGATGGGCAGCAAAGCTGGGGACGAGCCATACGCCCCGGCCACCTGCGAGGAGCCGGGGGCCAGGAGCAGAAGCCGCAGCCTGAAGTCCCCTGCCCGGTCCAAGGCATCCCAAAGTGTATGGACCCCCCCACACACCCGCTTTTACCCCACTTTGCAGCTGCCTGAGGCTGCAGTGGGGGGTTGTCCCTGCCTGGCAGCACGGCCATGGCCTGGGGGCATCCCCCCACACTGGGCCATCCCGGCAGCTCCCCCAAACGCCTCTCCTGTCTCGCCCGCAGAGCGGAGAGCCCCAACTGCACCAGCAGGGACGGCTGCCAGTGCCCGCCATGCACAGCCAGGACCTCGTGCCCCACCAGGTGAGCCCAGCATGTCAGCGCCCCAAGAGTCACCTGGTGAGCCGGGGGCCGTCGGGGTGTCCCTGGCATGTCCCTTTGACCTGGCCAAGCACAGGCAACCCAGGGCTCAGCTGATGGGGGTCACCAGGCTACAACCCCCCCAGGAACAGACAATCCCCACCCTGAAAGGGGTTGGTGTGTTTGGTGTGGGGTGGGTGATGTGGGGGTAGGGGGCGATGGGGTCCCCTGCCAGCATGAGCTCTGCCACAGCCGTGGGTGCAGGCTGTCCGCCGGTGCCACCCGGGGTGGCGGTGACCCCCTGCCTGCTCCCCCGGGGCAGGAGAACGAGGACGAGTGCGCGGCGTGTGGTGACGGTGGCGAGCTCATCTGCTGTGACGGCTGCCCCAGGGCCTTCCACCTCGCATGCCTGGTGCCCCCTCTGCCCCATGTCCCCAGGTGAGCCCCGGGGTGCCATGGGGATGCTGGTGCCCCCCGTCTGTCCCTCACCACCCTGCTCCGGCTGTGCAGCGGGACATGGCGGTGTGGCTCCTGTGTGGCAAGTGTGGCCGAGCCAGGCCGGCTGCAGGAGGCAGACGTGGCTGTGGAGAGACCCCCCGAGATCCCAGGGGAGGAAGCATGTGGCACCCAGCGGGGCGGAGGTGACGGGATCATGTGCAGCCGCTGCTTCACCCGGATCCCCACATCCCGACACTGCCCCGTGCCCAACAGGGACCCCGGGTGAGCCTCCCACCATCTCCCACATCCCAGCCTTAAATCCTCCCCTGGAGCGGGGCTCCCCTGATGGTCTGTGTCACTGCCATCGGTTGTAGGGGGCTGCTGCTCTGCACATCCTGCACGGGCACCCCGGACACAGGCAGCCTGGAGAGCACCACAGCGGCCAGTGACCACCTGCTACAGGCAGCGAAGGTCGGTACAACCAGCGCCTGGCCCCAGTGGAGGGAAACGGGCTGGGTGAGGCGGCAGTGCTGGGTCGTGATGAGGCCGAGGAGCGATGGCTCAGACTGGGTGAGGGATGGGCCGACCGTAGGTAGAGGTGAGGTAGTGAAGCTGTGCCTGAGGGACCATGAGCTCAGGCTGCACCAGGTGAGGGATTGAACCTGGTCACCAGCCCTGACCCAAAGGGGTGTGGGCAGAGGACAGGCAGGAAAGCTGGCAGGACATGTCTCCTCCTGCAGGCAGAGGATGTCTCCCACGGCAGCGACCCCATGCTGGGCAGGGATGAGCTCGACGCACTCCTGGGGGAGGTACGGCACTCAGGTGGACGCCAACAGGCAGAGTCCGTCCACAAAGGACCACATCTCTGATGTGACCCACAGGGTGATGTTGGGCTGTGGGAAAGGCAGGGACAACCAGGACAGCCCAGGGGGGCAGGGAGTGGGATGGAAAGGTAGAGTGACCCCCTGGGGCTGTCCTGCAGGGTGCGTGGGACGGGATCCTGCAGTGGGCATTCCAGAGCATGGCCCGGCCCCTCGCAGACACCCATGGGCTCTTTACCTAGTGCATGCTGCTGCGATGGCAGCCCCCACAGCACAGGCGATGGACGAACAGGCTGCGGGGCGGCTGTGCTATGGGATCTACAMAAGCATCACAGTGCGACGCAAAAACGGGAAAGCATAAAATACAGCAAACCTCCAGCACGTACCCAAACCAGAGACACACCTGCAAAATGTGGGTAACTGCCAATAACACTTGAAAAACCATGCACACAGGACAAATGAGCACAAATATCAGAAGAGGAAAAAAATCCAAAATTTATTTAAAAGTGAAATAAAAAAAATAAAGAATAGGGAAAAAAAACCGGACAGCACCTACCAGACACAACCCCAGCAACACTCAGAAAAAATAACCACCAAAAACCAAATCAAAACCACAAGAGTACCGGCAAAGGCCCCTATGACCCACCAACAACCCTCTCACTTCACCCACACCATCCTAACACCCCATGCTACAGCCCCAGGGAGGAACAGAGTCGGGAGCCGGGGACACCCCGAAGCACACCCCCACCACCACAAGGACCCCCCGCAACACCCGCACATACCCCACAAAAGCACCGGCCCCCACGACCCGCCAACAGCCCTCTCCCTTCACCCATACCATCCTAACACCCCACGCTACAGCCCCAGGGAGGAACAGAGTCGGGAGCCGGGGCACCCC
>JAYKAV010002962.1:0-37692 GCA_035582835.1 Phoebastria nigripes
CTGTCAACCAGCACCCCCAGGTCCTTTTCTGCCAGGCAGCTTTCCAGCCACTCTTCCCCCAGTTGTAGCAGGCTCTGAATCATACAGCACAGTGAATATTAGGCTTGCAAATTATAGGAGTAAATAGAGAGTTTTCTAGACATAGCAAAGTAGGGAAGCAAAATGACTGTGGTCTGGATATCCACTTCACCTTTCAACGAAGAGAAAGACAGGGAGGAAATTCTCTCATAATCAAAACTCGCCACTTTGCCTCCTCTCTCATTGACCAAGGCACTCCATCTGGCTCTGCTTTTTGTCTTTTCCGGATAGGCACGGTGTGATTATAGCTTGGTTTTCTCACTGGTTCTTATTTTTGAACTGGCAAAATGCAATTTTGCTTACATTATTGAGAACCCTTGAACTGGCTCTGAAAATACATTACTTGATTCCTGTAAAGTTATTTCTCAATTGGGCTAAAAACATTATAATGTTTTTCTATTAAATATTTATGTATATTAATTTTAAGAATATTATTGCTATTAATTTGAGGCTTAATACTTTTTTGAATGTATTTTTCCTACTTTTTCAGGATATTTAAATAATGTCATGACATATCTATATGCAACAAAAATAAAATACTGTTCTGGTTTTTACCCTGAATTTCACATTTTAATACATTAGGTTAAACTGTGTTAAACCTCTGTCCTCTCTGTGTTATGTAAGTCAATATAGGTAATAATCTGATTAACATGTATATCTAGAAATTCTCATTAGGATCAGTTACATATTAAGTTCAAAACAAAAAATCTGGCTCAAAAAACTTTGGAGTTATTTAAACAAAGATAGGTGATTAATGCCGCTTCTTTTCCCTCAATGTTCAGCTTTGCAAAACTTACTTATGGCATTAATTAAATCAGCAATGTACTATTTGCCACCTGTCTACCATAAAATTAAACTCCTTAAAATCTCCAAAGATCTCAAAAAGAGCACAGAATGCCTGTGGAGAAACCTCAGTCTGAACATACAGCCTGATCTTATTTTCAAGTGATCTTTCCAGTATTCTAAAAAAGAACGTATGTGTCCACTGTACAGTAAGTTCTGTCCTAGTTTCTATGGTTTGAAAATGAATCAACACACAGTTCAGAGTGTCAAATGAGTATAAATTAAATTGAGTTGTTCAAAGGTTTTCACTGAGAGGAAAATTTAGATTACAAGTAAAGTATATCAACTAACTGGACTTTTCATTTTTCCTGGACAGTACTTCAGATATCTTCAAGCTCTTTGCTTGATAGCATGCTGCAGTGCACTCAATTCAAATGAAAAGTGTTTGTAATTAGCATGGTTACTTTCTTATGCAAAATATTCCCGAGTACTGGAGAAGCTTTAATATTAATATTTTTTGCTTTGCACTTCTCAGGTTTTAATCTGATAGCAACACATCAATGGAAACAAAATTTAAGGGTTTGTTAGAGAATCAGGTGTGTCTCCTTTATGAACTGTACAATAAACCTGTGCATACACTGGATTTTTGTTAAGGCATTCCATAAACAAAGATTTCTTTGGTGTATATAAAATTATTTTTAATTTTAATTTCCAAGACCTTCTTTTTGATGAAAGCATTAAGATTGTACACTTCTTATGAGTAGCAATTAACTGTGACATTCTGGCCTGTAAGAGAGGACAGAAACCTCTCACAATCCTGTCATGCATTGAGATCGTGCTTTTATTCTAAAATGGTTTAAATTCTCATACAGAATTTTGAGTGTTAGTATCAGAATGAATTTGTTTCCTCACATCCATTAAGGAGCTAAGGCTCTTGCCAGGTCTTAGCAGAATAGCTTGGGCTCAAGATACTGATCGTTCAAGCCCTTAGATCTTCCTTCTTTCATCTTCATGTAATGAGACTCACCATTATTCCTACAGTTTTACCAGACTTTTGGGGGCTTAAACAGTATTTGTTCTGTTAGCTTTCTCTGATGTAGCTGGGAAAAGTCTTTGTGTGTTGAGCAGAGTAATAAATACATTCTGTGAAAAGAATGAAGCAGAAGAGCAAATATAACAGACAAGTAGAACAGCGCATGGAATTGTCAGTTGTTAATTCCCCTCATGTGGAGACTGTGCTACATGGTACTGAAGGTAAAAATCAATTAAATGCTTAGTCTGATAAAATTCCCATTAGCAGAATCTCAGAACTCTGAACCAACAGGGAAACCAGGGCCCTTCACTGCAAGAAAAACATTGAGGTTCTGGAGTGTCCAAAGAAGGGCAACGAAGCTGGTGAAGGGTCTAGAGCACAAGTCTTATGGGGAGCGGCTGAGGGAACTGGGGTTGTTTAGCCTGAAGAAAAGGAGGCTCAGGGGAGACCTTATCACTCTCTACAACTACCTGAAAGGAGGTTGTAGTGAGGTGAGTGTTGATCTCTTCTCCCAAGTAACAAGCGATTGCGTCGGGGAGTTTTAGACTGGATATTAGGAAAAATTTCTTCACTGAAAGGGTTGTCAAGCATTGGAACAGGCTGCCCAGGGCAGTGGTTGAGTCACCATCCCTGGAGTTATTTAAAAGACATATAGATGTGGTGCTTAGGGACATGGTTTAGTGGTGGACTTGGCAGTGTCAGGTTAATGGTTGGACTTGATGATCTTAAGGGTCTTTTCCAACCTAAACGATTCTATGATTCTATGATAAATGAAGTGGTCATTAGTAGAGGTTATTTCAAGTAGTAACAATTTTCTGTGATCCTTTTTTCCTGTCACGTTATGTAGTATTTAATGGGGTTTGGTTTCTATGTTTTGTGTATTCCAGGCTCCTTAACATTTCAAACAATAGAAATCAGATGGATAGAAGAGAAGTTATTGTCACATGAGAGGTTTTATCTACTAAATATGTTGAACAAAACTAAAGTTCACTAAAATATCAAATTTCAAAAGATGAATGAAAAATGAATTAGAAAATATTTTTTATGAGTTAGATATTATTTAATTAAAATTATACTCCTTCAATCACTAGTTGAAAGCAAAACATTAACTGTTCTGTACAAGTAGTTCACTGATGTCTCAAAACAAAGAGAAATTATTTTTATGTGAAATAAGTTAATTTCATTTTTGTTCCATGACACAGCTTTATGAAGTATGTATTTTTAAAAAATGGTGCTAATGGGTAAGTTTGTTAACCAAAGAGTTATTGACTGAATTAATTTTTAGCTCTCAAAATACACTCTTGCATAGGTGCCTGAAGCACACCTCAGTGATAGCGCAGCATGGTGTAGCTTGTCATGCCATTCTGTCTTGTCTGTTCTGCCAGTACTGGTGATATATATCAAGACTTTCAGAGGTGTCTTCCCTGCTGTTATTCACATATGAAGTGAATTTTCCCATGCTTGACTGCTGTTTTCCAGCATAATAATACAGTTTTATAACAGCCAGCAATCTTTCATGTCTATTCCTCATTTTTTACATATTTGAGCACTTTTCGCATCTGGTTCATATATAAGGTAAAAGCTTGGAAGACCTTTTTACCTGTCATTTCGGCTGATCATTAACTCATTTCAGAGAGTTGTTTTCTGGTAAAGCTTTAGTATTTGCTTCCCTTTTAACAAATTTTCATTATTGTATTGTTCCCTACTTTTAAAAATATTCTTGTGTCTCTTCCGCAGCTTCTGGAAGTAGTTCACATGCTTTTTGTTTGTTTCTCCAAATAAATAGCCTTTGCCTGGCATTTTTCTAGTAAATACTTCCATAAAAGTTTAGCACAGTCTCTTATCAATAGGCTGAAAGTGAAGGTAGGTTTCAGTTTATGAAGTGGTAATCTCTTTATTGTCATTCAAGAGACAAAATGAATCATTGTTTTCTCTTAACTATATTAGTTGTAAGTTTTCCTCTTCCTATTTTAATGTAAGAGAAACAACATTTTCTGGGAAATAAAAGCCCTGTTAGTCAAAGAGAACCTATTGTAGATGAGCTTCTAGTTTACAAATTTGTAACTAACTACTACTAACTGGCTGCTAATTAATATTACTAACTTGCTCTTGTTAACTAATAAATTGACAGATGTCTTTCCAATCCTTGAACTTTTAACACCACAATTTAGAATGAGCTGCCATGCCTTGTGTTGGTTATATAAAGAGATTTTCTTTTTTGCTTCATAATTCACTGATACAGTGGTGTGTGTTTATTCTTCTCATAAGGTCTGAACAACTGTTTTGACTATATTTTGAGTAATTACCTTAATTTTTAATTTTTTGGTATTTCCAAAGTTTAGAAACAACAAGGTTGCAAAAAAAAAATCCCAGTGTCAATATCAATTAGTTAAGGTAAAGAAGATAATATTAAGAATTTTCTTCTGCCAACTGAGCATTTCCTATGTCATCTCCCCGTTTTGTAGGTGCCACTGTATAAAATGAAATGTAGAATTAGAGACTCCAAGAAACAAATGTTTCAGGGTAAGGCAGCAGCAAGAGCAGAAGTGCACTGATCCAGAACAGAAATTTTAGGTGTTGTTTAGTTGGTGGGGTAGGGGAGCAGCCACTTTGGTTCTGAGGGCCCTGCTTCAGGGCCCACTTGCCTGGTGCATGGAGATACCTTGTGGGGTAGAATGAGGTGGAGGGACTTTCTCTAACCAATTTGGGCTGCTGTCTGGCTCACCTCTAGCCTCCTGCCCTCCATGCATTGCAGGGCATCAAACTGCAACATTTCCTTTGTACCATTAATCCTTTTGGGAAAGCCTCCCTGCAGCCTCTACCTTTAAAGTTTTATTTGCTTTGTAGCAAGTGCCAGAATAGTTTAATGAGCTTCAGGTGGGCTGGGTGAGTCATGGTCTCACCCAGTGGGGCAAGCATTCAACTACCCTGTGCTGATGACAAAACAGCTTGTTTCTTTTTGACTATGGAGGTACCTTCACTACCAATTCAAAGAAACAGGGGTGTATTGAAGGAAGTTAAAAACAAAGGTCAGTCCTAAAGCTGTGTTTTAAAAGTTTGGATAAAACTGTGTGCACTAGTGATGTAATAGATTTTTATCTGGAGTGTATGTGCTAAATACCTAAGTATTTGTCTGAGTATGTGTCTGGAGCTTTTTTCATTTCCTCTTACTGTTCATCATATGCTTCCTATTTGTATTTTTTTATGGTCAATGTTCAGAAGTATTTATCATGCATTCCTTATTACTATTTAAGCTCTGTGTTGGAGGGGAATGACAGTAAAGTATGAAGAGAATTTGTTCTTTGTTATGGGGGTTATATGTTCAGGTAGACCGAATAATTTTCTAGTATCTCTAAACTTGAGTTCCTCTAACTGAACAGGATGACTCTTCCATGCAAGTGTTGCATATTTGATTTATTTCTTTAGAGATTATATATTCTGAGGATATTTTTGAGATGTTTGTTGTAAATTGAAGAGTAGAGCTGTGAACTCGCATGGTGTGATTTACCTTGATTATTTTAAGTATGTTGTTCTTGAATTCAATATAGGCAATATTTGGGTATTCTGCCTTGCCATCCTAAATCATGGACCTAGGTGTATTGTAAAATAAGGGCACTTCTCTGTCACTTGCAGGTGTTCTGTGCATTTAATATTTGTATTTTAAATATCAGGAGGGGAAGCATTGTACATATTGGGAAAAGTGAGTGGAGGATTTATTTTACGCTGTTCATATCATGTGGGTGGGTGGCAGGTACTCTCATTCATAGTGTTAAGTAGAGCAGGTTTACATTGCTCTAATATGCAGAAATGCAATTGAAAATGTGGAATCACAGTTGTTTTGCTGCTGCTTTCTTAGAAGAAAGAGCTGAGACACAAATGCTTATGTTGTGCAGCAAAATAAAAGATGTGTCAAAAGCAACCCACGGTTGTGTGGAGAGGGGCATGGTGGATTTTGTTGTTGGTTTTTGGTTGGTTTTGGGGTTTTTTTTTCTTGGTCAGGAAACTGAAGTTGCTCGGTGCTAGCTTATTTCTCCCTGTCTACATTTTTTTAGTTCTAGGTCTTTTAAGAGKTTTCCACTGAATCTCTTGCAGCTGAAATGCATAGCAAGGTATATTCTGGCTGTATCTACTTTATGCCTCCTATTGAATTTCACTGAGTTACTTTGAGCTACCTGCTGGAAGTGGTGGGATTTTTTTTTTGTTGTTTTATTTTGTTCTTTGTTTTATTGTAGTAAGCAAGGTATCCAAAGGATTAGCTTTCTTAGACCCTTTTCTTACCTCTTCAGAGTTTTTGTATAAATCTAGACTGCATTATGAAATTTCTGTGTGAGGGCGTGTCTCTCTCTCTCTCTCTCTCTCTGAAGTATTGTGATTTAAGTGTATTTATATCATTGTCTGTCTCTCATGTGAAGAGATTGCACCAGTTTAAACTTTTTACATTTTAAGCCAAAAATGTTTTCTTATTATACATACAGAACTACAGTAATAACTCTCAGGTTATTAATTAAAATAGATATACAGTAACTCTGCTATTCAGACCGTAAGTTCAGATATGATGTTGAGGCAATTTAGCCTAGACCTCTTTGTTCACTGAATAGCCCACCTGCCCTTGATTTTCTGCTGTCTATCTGAGGAACAGCACTTTTGAAAGAGTATAGTTCATGCATATGACAATATAATATGTAGGAGGTCTTCTAGGGCAACATTACTACAATGTGAATGTGATCATCAGCTTGTCTTATGTGCAGCTGCCTTGCTCCACACCAAAACCTGAACTGGCAGAAAAAAAAAAAATAGAAGACTTTGAATTCTTACAGTTTCCTCATGGGGGGTTTAGGAGCTTATCACCCTCTGATGGGCAAGGCATCAGCAATGGACATCGTGTGACAGGATCGTTACTACAGAAGGTGGGTTCCCACACTGTCACATTGTCGGAAGTATGAACTTGAAATAAATGGGCACTGTGAATTGACAGATATGTGACACTTTGAAAAGACGTGCTGAGTTATTTCATGGAGAAAATAGGAATCAGACAATGATGTTGTGCCAAAGCTGGTATCCAGCTCTGCTCTACGAGACCTGTGAGCAGATAAACAGTGTCGTTTAATGGCTAGGTCCTTGAACTAAGCACCACAAATTATCAATTTGATATCTGAATTTCTGTGTACCCAATAACTTTATCTGTTTCTAAACAAATTGCTATATATACTGTGCTATATTCTGACATTAAACAAGATGTTGTGGGGCCTGATGCTAAGTGGGTATTCTAGAACAGTTATACCTTATTACTTTTCTGTAGAAATACATTCTGGAAGAGTGCTAAACAAGAATAGTAGTTTTTTTCACTTCATTCACACCCAAAAATGACTTAAACTCCCTGTGTAACTGAACTCTCAAATGAAATACAATGAATGGTTTAGGACAGCATCCAGGAAAGTGCCAGCAGCTCAACCATTATTCATGTTGTGGACTACTRAATGAGTAGACTGAATCAAATTCTGCCTGTTCTGATCTGCTTTGTGAATACTGAGTTCCTGCCATTGTGTGGTAAATGAAAACCACTACCACAAACTACCTACCATTTCCTTTCACGCAGGTGACCTTCTTGGTTTGGGGTGGTGTTTTTGTTGTTTGTTTTTTTTTTTTTTTTTTTTTTTTTTTTAAAGAAGAATAAGTATTTCAGTTGCATTTCCTGATAAAATCAAGCTATTTGGTAGTTATAAGTACAGATCAGCTTCTGTCATTCAAGGTTAATTCTCATGTTGATGTCCTCTGTGGACAAGGTTGTTTTTGCTGCATTAGCAAGCTGAATCTGTATATTATCAACAGCTGAATAAATGAGGCATAGAAGTGAATGCTGAATATGTTCAAATCAAACTAATGCATAAAATCACAAGTGAAACATGGTATCTTAAAACTTGTCACTTTCTCGTTGTAATAAACACAGTTTAACTCTTGATTTCTCATGCCAATATTTGAATTATTGCTTCTAAAATTGCTATACACTGTTTTTGTAATCTTCATATATTATAAATGGGACATGAAATTCAGTAAGAGAAAATAGAAAAGGCAATCAGGCCCTGGATGGCAGTGATGGCTATAGATGTATCCATGAAGAAAAGATAACTAGCCGTCGCTGTAAAATCAGATGATTCTTTCCTTTCCGCCCCTGACAGTTCCAGCAATCTTTCCACTGAAGTTAAAGGGATATGGACAGGGTCCTTCAGATTCTCCTCATTTGTCTCTACAATGGAAGGTTTTAAACCAGAATATGTAACATAGGTAATGCTGAGAAATAATCTTTGTAAAAGCCTCAACATGTAATGCTGAGAATAATCTTTGTAAAAGCCTCAACAGGATGACTTTTTTCACTGTTACATTTAGCAAATATTATGAAATAATAACTCTGTTTGCGGCCACGAACTTACAGATTTGGGCACAGCTATCTTTGTATACCTTACTAAATATTTTCATATCTTCTCCCTTTCATGACAGGAATGTCTTTGCTTTCCTGCAACTCATGGAAACAAAGGCGTTGGGAGAGATTAGGATTATCCCATTTAATACTAATTTATAATTTGATATCCCTTTTTGATTAAAGTATTCCATTCCTCTCTGATGAGTCAGGCAATTGAAACTGTAAATAATTTACAAATAATTTAGATTGATTTGTCTAATTCATTAGCCTGAGTAAAGCCTATATGACTGTTAAAGTAACATTTTTAGTTGAAAGGGTAGAAGATGGTTTACACTGGTTCTTATAGAAATAATGCTTAATGGACTGTGCTGGATGTGTTACACTGAATCTTTATTTCAATCTTATGTGAAGACTGGAGAAAAAAGCCATGCATGCCTATTAAGGGATTCGTGTGGGGTTTACTACTACTGGCAATTAGCCAGTTACAGAACATGTTATGTGCAATGACTACAGGGAGATGCAAGAGGAGGGAGAAATAAGGTACTCCTTTAATTTTTATTTAGGTTTGGAAACCTGTATGTATGAATCTTGTGTGGCTGCTGTAGAACAGTAAAATATATAGTGAAACAACCCAGCAGTATTGGAAGAGACAGCTTATTTTCCCTTGAGGCCTAGAAGTAGTGTTTGCCATAAAATGTAACGTTGATAATGATAAAAAAGAAAACAAAAATCTCAGGGCATCCATTCCTCAAAAATCTGGGAAAACATACTTATTTTCAATGTATGAAGGAGACCAGAAAAAATCTGGATTTCATTGGAGCATGTGTGAATGCAATGCTGACAGCTATCTCTTGTACTGGAGTGTTTCCAGTTCAGATGTTTCCACTCATCTAATTCAGTAGTATGTTTTGGAAAGAGCACAGATTAGTCTGATGCTATGCTAGAGAGGAAAAATTCCCTCCATCTTTGCCAGGCAGCTCAGCTCTTAAAGTGCTGCTGTCCTGTATTGCCTAAATGAAACTTACCTTAATGATTAGCAGACACTTTTGAATGGCATCAATGTAAAGACTTGTGTAGACTGTGTAACCACAATTGAAAGTTGAAAGTGTGAATCGCACTAACATGTGTAGGTGGGGGTTACTCAGCCATGACTTTTAAACTCTGTACTTTAATTACTCTTGAAAATAAAGCAGTAATTATTTAAAATATTTTTTCATTACTTCTAAATAAATAAATAAATAAACAACAAAAAAACACCAAAACCCTCAAACTTTTTATATTTTGTTTCATTATTTTTCCTAAGGTCTATGTCAGATTCTGTCTATAGCTGATGCTCTGCAATGCACTTAGGTTTGTGTACAGTGTATTTATTTCAGTTGCCATTCTGTATGCTCATTGACTCATTATTTGTATTAGAATAATGTTGTCCTCCAAGGGAAAATATTTTACTGATAATTTGTGCCAAAGTATGTCACTGATACTTTTTGTTTGGTTTTTTTTTTAAAAACAACAAACAAAAAAAGGGCAAAGGCATCCATTTCTGGTTCTTATTACTTAAAGTAGCACACATTTATGGTAAACACTATGGATTCTGCAAGTGTTTTCAAAACATATAGAAAATGTGTGAAATTACATGTACATACACACATGGTTAACTCCTCAATAGTGACTTACACTTTGTTAAATTTTTGAAGACCGTTTTGTATGTGTGAGGCTTTCCTTTCAGGGAAGAAGAGTTGCGAAGTAATAGGAAATCTGTTTCTGTGTTTGTTTTAATCTGATTTTGAGATTTGTGTGTGTTGAGCCTCCTCAGAAAGGAAGACATCAGGCTTTAGAGAATGTTTCAAGCCTATGCAATCAATAAGGTTTTTTCTTCACTCTCTAAAAGGGTCACAGTACTTAAAAAGGAACCTCTTAATTTGCCTCATGGCAGTATATTGATTAACATTTATATTAAGTGTAGTTTCTTCATAACATATTTCTTACCTGTTTATAAGTCCAACAGAAATGTATGTGCATACATAAATATGCATAATTATAAATACTATAAACCCACAGAAAACTTGAGCAGGAAAAATCCAAGGCAGAAATCTGTGGAAAAATAACTGTAAAAAGTGGTTTTGTTCTTTGTTATTGCTTATTCAAGTAGTATATCTTATAGGTCATATTCATCTCCTAGTAAGTTCAGCAGTGAAGTGCACAAGAGTTCATACCGCATTGTCTTTTAGGAAAAAATTAATAGAATCATTGAATGGTTTGGGTTGGAAGGGACCTTAAAGATCATCTAGTTCTAACCCCCCTGTCATGGGCAGGACACCTTCCACTAGACCAGGTTGCTCAAAGCCCCATTCAACCTGGCCTTGAACGCTTCCAGGGATGGGGCATCCACAACTTCTCTGGGCAACTGTCCCAGTGCCTCACCACCCTCATTCATGATTTGCCTTTTTTCCTCAATATAGTGAACCTGGAGAAGAAGGAAAAAATTGGTATTTGAAGGCAGATCAGTTAAAATAAATAAGCCACAAATATAGCTGAAATACTGCTCTAAAGCTGGTTTATTTGTTTCTAAAACTAATGGAGACATTCACAGAATCATGGAATGGCTTGGGTTGGAAGGGACCTTCAAAGATCATCTAGTCCAACATCTTTCACTAGATCAGGTTGCTCAAAGCCCTGTCCAGCCTGACTTTCAACACTTCCAGTGATGGGGCATTCACAAGTTCTCTGGGCAGCCTGTTGCAGTGTCTCACCACTCTCATATTAAAAAATCTGTACTGTTAAAGAAGTGCTCAAAAAAGTTGTGCCATTGTGAAATGGCAGCATATAATGAACAATTATTTTTCGCAAATTATTTAGTAAGGTATTTCTTAATTTTTGAAAATATTTTGTATTATCAGAGCAGAAATGATGCATTATTATAAATGTATTGTTTAAAATATATGCATGCTCTAGAAATAAAAATGCATAATAACCACACTTGGTCCTTGACTTACTGATGAGGCCTTAGCCCATGAAAAAGAATTACAATGGTTTAAGTAATTCTGAAATATTAAGTGCTTCTGGTAGTTAATTGCCAGGGTTAAAATATAATCTCTTTTGTGAGGATGCTATGTTGATTCCTGCCCCCCCCCCCCCCAAATGAACTTAAATCTTCCTCCTGTTCTTCCAAAACCCTGCAGAAAACAGACAAAGCAGCTTCTCCCTATTTCAGATGAGCTAAGTAAGAAAGTGAAACCAGAGGAAGAGAGTTTTATTTGTCTGACCACTTAGGTCTCTCTGGGAGGGAGAAAAGAGATTTATTAATTTCTACATTGTTCTGACATATTTCCTAATCAGAAAAGATGATGTGTCCTAAGGGCTTAAAGTACAAGAACAAATAAATGGAATCAAAGGATAGAACAAAGGATACAAAATGTGCAGGGTATATGACATGCATCTATTTTAAAAGACAAATATGTGAAACCCAAGTTACTCATATTTATAGGATAATAAACACCAGGACTTGTTGGATTTTGTCATCGGCTTTTATTTCCTAGAAGATACTTTTCAAGATTACTAAACCAAAAGAAAAAAAAAAAAAAAATTGTGTTCAAATAATTTCTAGTATCTCAAATAATGAGCTCACATTTTAACTTTGTCCTAGTGATTCTTGTAGTGCACGCAGTATAGCATTATATGGAGATATTAAAGAAATTCCTATGCAGTGTTCAGAAAGTTGCAGTCCAATTGCAGCAGGGGAAGTTGCCATCTTATGTGAGGCTTTGGCTTTTTCATTACTTGCTCAGTGCCCCTCTCAAAGTTCCTTTCAGGTGGATTTTGTATCACTTGAATCTGCATAGTTTTATAAAATGAAATGAAAACTCCTGTTGCCCAGGAAATGCAAAGTAGTTAGCATGTCTTCACTGCTCTGCAATAGAGAGAAAGACATTGGCACTGAGAAATTAATGGAGATGTATTTTCAATCATTACCAAAAAATTCACCYGGAGGGACTGGCTTATTGCCAGCAAGAAGCCAAAAAAGTATTAAATTGATCATTTATTTATGGAAATTTCCAATTAACTTTTTTCTTAAGTTACAAAATCTATCAGAAACAATTTCTTTTTCCAGACAGACTCCATACACAATAACAATTGTTATGGGTTTTATGTATGTCCTTCTGCCAAAAGATTATTTGTCCAGTATAGGATGGCAGAAATGGCTAGAATAATTTACCGTATCCTATTATGCAGTAACTAAACTCATTCAAAACGGAAAAGCTGAGGTGCTCTGGCCAGTTGTTTGTACTCGCCTTGCCYAATAAAGGCTTTTACTTTTAGTTTCATCTAGCATCTTATTGTCAAAACAAGGTTGTCATCTCAGCCTTTGCAGATACCACCTATCTGTGCCAAAGGTGAAGGATGAACTTTAAAGTTGAGAGTTTTTTCTACAGACGAGGTAGTCAATACTTTCCTACTTTTTTGTAGTAAGTTGCTCCAGTTCAAGAACTTGCATTGTACTCGGTGTTAGTAGTGTGATACAGAATACATTRAGTCCTTGAAACTGTCTCATCCGAGCCAAAGTTACTTAAAACAAAATTCATTAAAACCAGTGTATTGCTGACCTGAAGTGTTATTAGGCAGTTAGTTCTTGACTCCAGAAGGGAAAAAAAGCAAAGGAGGAAGAGGAAAAAACCCCCCAAACATGTGAGCACTTGCTTTAGGTACATGAGCAGTCGACACATGATTAATATTTTATTGAACTGGGCCCTTGTTTCAAGGGCACTGATGAACTGTCTTTGTGATCAGATATTGCACAGTTGCTGTATAGCACTGTGCCACATTTGGTAGTAGTTGAAGTGCCCAGGTGTTGTTAAAGTTTAATTCCATGTTAAGTGCCTTGTTCTGGTTGTCTTTTAAACCAGTGGAGTAATGACTTTGTAAAATAAAAGTCTATCTCTAAGAGTCTGCAGTCTTCAATACGGGTTGAATTTAGTTTGACATCTGAGTTTCTGACTTTTCTCTGAACTCCACCAATTTTGGCGTTGCCTCCGGATATGTTGTCGTTAGTACAGTGCACCCATATGAGCTTCAAAATGCACCATTTGAAAATATGCACAGTTCTTTGATTTCACACCAATTATGGCTCTGCTTATTGTATCATTTTGTAAGCTAACATGTTTTGGTGACTCTGTTTACAACATAGCACTCTTTCAAAGACATGGAATAACTTCAGTTAGAGAACATATGATTGTCATCTGTTACATCTCCTTGTTTCTAAAGCATTGCTTTTTCAGTTAAAGGATATTCAGGCATGTGTTGTGTAGACATGAACATAATTATTTCATCATCAGATAACATATGCTTGCTAGAACATATAGTATTGCCTCGTGTTACTCATTGTTAGACACATGCCAGGGATTTTTCTTTTTTTTGCCCTAGCTTATGTCAGATATTTTAAAATACATATTTGTTTTAATATCTCCACATGCTCAACATTTCATTTCCTGAAGTTAACACTAAATTAATTGAGTAACCAGTAGTTGCTGGTTGCTGTGCTTTTCTTTTGGATGAACAGTGCAATTGTGGCATCTCAACATATTCAATAGAAAACACTGACTATATCCTCAATGCGTGAATAGGCTGCAGAGATGTGAAATGACCTGTGATAGTTGCCCAGGAATTTATGACAGAATATAAAGTGGATTTCCTTATATCTTTTGTAGGTTTTTTTAGGTGTATGATTTTTTTGTAGCTGGTGATGTACTTTGATTATGTTATGTGAAATAAGTTAAAAGAATGTCCTTTGAAATAAAAAAGTTGAGATGACAAAAAACAAAGGGAGGAAATCTTTCTTTAAACATGGAGACCTTTCTGGCCTACTCTTAATGAAAATTTATTTTCTTAATCAGATTGATTAGTATCTATGTTGGTAAGGGGTCAGACTACATATTCACAATGACACCTTCCCAGCTTCAAAAACTAGGACTACAGTAGCCATTTTTCTGTTCATTCCTATAATTCTGGTTTCCATTTGGTGATATGGTAATAAGATTACATTAATTTTTAGATGTTCTTCAATAAAGGGGAAGTTTTCCTTTTGACCACTGTGCAAATTCAGTATGGGGTAGGAAGGGGAAAGTATGTTGAGATGTGAGTACTGGCACGTAATGAAGAAGTACTTGAAAGACTGTAGAAATTTTGAGGTACTAGTTCTGTCATATGTCTGTGTGCTTAGTGTATGAGAGTATTTAGACTACAGACATGTGAATGCATGGAAACCCCCCAAAAATCCTAACACTAAGAACCAGAGAACTGTTTCCATGGTTCTATCAGACAGACCAAACCAAATCTAACCTGACCTGTGTAGACTAAGTGATCAAAGGGAATTCATGAGACAGTTTCTCCCAGTCTTATTTAAAATAAGTTTTATTAAACATATAGCATGAACCCTATTGCTGATCTGAATTATAATAAGGAAGAGTCTTGTTAATGCTATTTATATTCAAATGTTTGCAAATAATATTTTCTGTTAGTTGGCATGCCGATGTGCTTACTGGCACTGCAAGGCAGCATGGTTGCTTTCTCCACTGATATCAGTTATGTTGAGGCACTTCCACAAAGAAAATATACAAGCAAAGAAACTAATAGCTTTACCAGTGCCTGAAATTGCATACACTGTGCTAAGCAAACATTGTAAATTATAAACTAATTTTATCTTCAGAAAAAGGGGACTTTTATTCAAAAAGAGAAACGTTTATAATAGTTGAGAACACCATGAATTCATCAATGCCAAAGTTATATGCACAGTTAGTGTACTGCAAAAAAATACTTGCTATTACATCCAAGTGAACAGGCATTGTGATTGGAATGAGGCATTAATATTTGTTAGTGTCACTTTCCACGGAATGTTACTAAATGCCACCTTGTTCAAAACCAGAGG
The DNA here is from genome assembly GCA_035582835.1 of Phoebastria nigripes. Classification (NCBI taxonomy): domain Eukaryota; kingdom Metazoa; phylum Chordata; class Aves; order Procellariiformes; family Diomedeidae; genus Phoebastria; species Phoebastria nigripes. The sequence goes on from JAYKAV010002962.1 coordinate 15,232, forward strand.
TGTGTTAAGAAATTCAAAAACAAGCTATAAAAGTATTCTGTTCTGACTCATATAACACTCTCTTAAGGTAATCAGCATCTCCTAATACTTCATAAAATATAATCACCAATCTCGATGTGGAAGAAAATTAATTTTTTATATTTATATATGTGGGTGTGTRTATATATATTAGTTGGATATTCAAGAAGTTATGTTAGGCAGGTATGAACTGGAGTGGGGGTGGGAGGAAGAAGCCGGGGGGGAAGCGTGTTCAGCAGTTTTAGTTTTTTGAGATCTGAAACCAAGGAATTCTGATTAAATTATCTTTAAGGTTAATAAGATCTAGTAAGAGATTATGTATTTCACTATTTTGGAGAACTTTGCAGCAGCCATACAATGAGTTGAATTCCATAAGATGGTTAAAATGTTTATGGAAATTATGATTTTCTTAAGAAATGTTCCTTAAAATATAATAAAGGAGAATTGTATGTGTTCCAACTATGTTTTTAATCTCTGTTATTCCCAATTGCCTGAAACTTTCGCTGAGACCCAGTGAAACTGCTGTTTCTTGGGATGTATGTGATGGTCTAATTATTAAGCAGTATGAAGATTTCTGTAAACGCTCCCAACTATAGAAAGGACAAAGTAGTATTGAAGTTGAGGGGAAGAAAATAAAATAATCGCATATTTGTTCAGTTGCAATAGCAATTTATTAACTTTGCTAAAAGCATAAATCTTTGCTGGCATGCTCAAGAGGCATCAAGTTCTGAAAATTTGTTGTTGTTCTTGTTTTAAAGCTAATGGACAGTGCTTTGTAGTAATTCAACCATCCATTCCAATCACAATGCATTTATTTTATTTTATACTGAAGAATACTGTGGAATCGAAAGTGTAAAGTACTAGCTCTAGTAAAACTAAAGGAAGAACTAGCTGATTTTATAAGAGCCAAAATAGAGCTAAAAATAGATTTATACTGCTTTAGGAAGCATCCTTCCATTTGGGAGACCTGTTAGAGTTTGGGAAACCCACACATGGTCTGTTTATGGCAATGTATAACTTGTATTATTTGCAAATGAGTAGTCATTTGCTGGGAGAACCCAGCCAAGCACAAGGAAATTGGAAGCTGGAAATAATGAGGATTGTGATGAATCAGTCTGAGAAGGTGAGCTCACTTTGATGAATCAGTCTGAGAAGGTGAGCTCACTGTGTAATCCAGGAGAAAACTCATAGACTTTAAAGCTAAGTTCACCACAGGGATATTTTAATTGGCTTTGCTTGACAGATATAAAAATGTATTAGAGGTTTCTTTCTTTATTTTAAAATTATTTCAGAACTAGTTTCATATGCCTTTTTTGTTTTTTTTTCCATTTGAGTTTTATAGAATAAAAATAACATGAACAGTGTGGAAAGTGTAACTGGAGTTCAGTCTGAAATAAGAAAAGCTGTATTTTGAAAGCATTATGTCAAACACAGACAGGGTTAGATCAGTTTCTGTGCTTCTGTGCCAGGTCATTTTCATTTGTCAAGCAACTCTGAGATTAAAAAAAAAAAAAAAATTAAATAGCTAGTCTAATCTGGGACATGGAAAGATGGAAATAAAGCCCTAACTAGCTGCGTGCATATTACTATCCTGAAACTGTTATACCTTCAATAGGGCACACACCACATGTTTTTATAGCCACACAAATTATACTATAATAATGCCACATTATAACTGTGTAGCCTATATTCTTTGAATTACTATTTGTACTTCAAATATTCTGTGGAAGTTAGGCATGTAGGCATCAGGTAAATCTGTATGTACAGTGTCAATATCATAAATACATCAAAGAGAGAATCAGGTTTACAGTTCAAGTAATCTCAAATTTTGCAGCAGAGTAATTCAGTCATTGAAGATAGATTTGAAAGTAGTTTTTAAGTTAATTGTTTGGTTTTGATAAGCTGGTAAGTATAAGCGCAATGGATACATGGCTCTGGCATTACKGATAGATGGATGATTATAGTAGTACAGTATGATACCCCGTTGGTATTGTAACTCTACCAATCACCATAGGTGATACAAATTTTAAGGTAATTTAAGCAGTGGCACATTCCAAATGTGAATCAAGAATGGCTAAGTGATGCTTATCCTGATAGTCCTAAATATTTGGCTATTAAGCAATGTATTCACAAGAGCTTTATGGCCAGTGAAAAGAATCATTTTATTTAGAAGAGTAGCTGTCAATACAGATTGAATCTCCTTCTTGTAGAGTCTTTTCTGGTAACAAAGGTGTTTCTTTGAAAAAGCTAACCTCATTATAATTAGATTAAAATAAATAAATGAGGCTGTTTAGAAAGCTTGGATCTTCCTCCTGGCATCTTGAACACCATTATCATTATTTTTGAGGAAGAATTGCTGCTTTGTTTTTAATACAGAAGCGTACATCTTACATTCTTCTATATGACCAGACACTGTACGAAAAGGTGAGTAAATTGGTGTGAGATAACATTCTCTTCACACTTAAAAAGTATGCTAAGGGCTGATGGTCTGCTTTAATCCTCTTTTAGGGGAAAAAATAAAGAGAAGGGCCAATGCAGTCTTGAAAAAGTATGTCTTCAGGTAGACTTGCAGCTAAAGAATTGCCTGAAGAATTGAAAGAAAAAAAATTTTAAAGGACAAATTTCAAGGGACCTGTAATGCTAACCATAATAAATCCTTAATTAGAATGTTCATAAACTATTACCAAAATGGTTGCTAACTTTTTTGTAATTATTAGAAAGTTAATATTCTGGAGTTAAATTAATACTTCCTTGGAAGACAAAGTAAATAACATTGATGTTTTGTTCTGACGATATTCACAGTATAATAGATTAAATGAATGGTAGAAAGAAGAGTACTGAAATAGTGCAAGGGATATTCATCCAAGGTAGTCTTGATTTATTTTTATTTATATATTCTATAAATGTCAGGCTTAGTTTAAAAAAAGGTTGAAAATAGGTCTGCATGGTGAACTTGAAAATCGGGAAGCTGGAGTGTAAATTTATATCGATCTAACTGCTCTGTATTTGCACAACTGCAGCCCTGACACTATTTCATTGCTTTGAACTTGAAAAAATACCTTACTATTCCTATTAAGGTTGCAGTGCCATAAGGACCTGTGTGGGAAGGTCAGAGGAAATTTTGGGCCAAGCTCTATGCACTATGATGCCAGAGGTCAGTCCCAAGCAGCAGAAATTTGGACAATTTTCCATTTTTTGACCTAAGAGCTATACATCACGCATTGGTGCCCAAGTCTTTGGCAGTGTGGATGTTGCACTGTATGCCATTTAGCAAATGGATTACATTGCTTTGAATTTAGTGTACTCTATGAGGGTATACAAAGAGGTTAATGTGAGGAAGTCAGTGTTCTGTAAATTAATATCCTACCTCATTGCACAATAATGTTCCTGCATAAATGACCTCTGAATTGTAATGGGTTCAATGTATTTAATACATTTTTTTGACCATAGGATTAATAATAGCATTTAACTCACATTATAACCACAGGCCCTATCTATCTCAAATATTTTTGCCATATATCACACATAGTTGAAAAAAACTATTATAGCTCTTTCTTAGCAATATACTAATCTTCAGATTTTCCTGCGGATATATATACCTTGCACCTGAATAAATAGACACCTTGATTTTTTTTTTTTCCCATTTTGTCTGACTGCTTTTCCTCAGTGTGAGTGTTAATGGTAATGTCTGGATTTTTATGTAATTCCTAATACCACTGTGTATACCTAAGATTCATCTCTTAGTTTCAAGCCAAAGGAGTCCCAGTTCTTTTTGTCTGTCAAAATGGGTATGAAACAACAGCAGTGCTTCAAGCAGTATCTTGTTCAAGACCCTAAAAGATGTAATTGCCAATACATCTTGCCACTGTTTCAGCAACAGAAATGTCACGATTTTGCTTTTCACTTATGCTAGGTGGTTACCAAAGTTCAGTCAGTCTTCTGTTGGATAGAAATTAAATAGACATGTTGGTAACAAGTCATGAACGCGATGTTTTCATCACCTTGAACGGGGTCGATGAGATTATCAATGAGATTTTGATTTGACAAAGGACTCCAATATAACATAACATCCTTATTGAAGAAAACATTTAAATACATAGTTGTTTGATTTGCATTAGGACATCAGCATTGTGGAAGCACACTGACCTAATGTGCTTTCCTGAAAGAGGTGAATTTATTAATATTTGCAGAAGAGCAAAATACTGGAAAAAGAAAATGAGGAAAAATTAATTATTTCATACACATTTACTTATCTTTATAAATTAATGAATTTGGGCTCTTTAAGTTATCCATTGCATATATTTACAGGCATGACTATATGAACCAAGTGATTCTTAAACTGCAGTAAGAATGTTCATTGTCTTAAGAAATAACTTGACAGGTATCCATCTAAACTATTCCTGACAAGCAAAATCTTGCATACTGCCCCCTGAATTATGATCATTTTGGTTGCCGCAGCCTTTGAGTGTGGGAGTTTTTAATACTATAAAACAAACAAAAGAATAGCTGATTTACTGTAATAGAGCTAAATTCTTTATACCTTTTAATAAATAGTTGGGGGGAAAGTTCATGCTTTTGTCTAGACTGTGTGTATCTCTATTTCCTTCTCCCTCCACAGAGTAACTGTGTGTATATTAAAAAAAACAGAGAGAGAARGAGAATAAGCTGAAGAATATACTTCTGATCCTCATGTTCTGTCATAGCTAACATTACTATTCTGTTTCTACTACTGAAAAAACCTACTGCTATCCATTTACAAGGCACTATTTTAGATGCAGGACATCAAGTGATAATTTCAGATATTCACAGTAACATTCATATTTGGTCAGCCTAGTATCTTGTAGTAACATGTATATAGCCAAGTAGTGAATTCAATCCACTTGTGTCAGTCTCTGTGGAAATGCATGCCAAGGTGATAATCYCTTTTCCAAAGACCTGGTGATTTCAGTACCCAGTCGCACCCAAGGAAGTATATATATGGGACAGGAAAAATATTTAACATATTTCCTGTACCTCTTTCCCAAAGATCACCCGAGCATTCCTGTCTAAGAGCTTCCTTGCTCTGTAATAACTTTGTTTTGCTGGCTCTTATTTGCATAGCATTATCATCAAGTAATAAATCCTTCTTTGCTACGTAAGAAACAATAGAAATCTTTTCTTCTAATAGTTCTCCCAGGAAGAGAAAGCCATCTGAATTGATCGGGCCTAAGCAGTGGCCTGCGTGAGAAAGGAAATAAATGAGTTTTCCCTTATTAAAAAGCTACAACAATTAATAATATTTTATTTTAATTAGGACAAATATATTCATGCTTAATATGCCTTATGTATTTAATAGTTTTAACAGTCCTGGATGGCATGTATCTTTCTCTGGCTTCCCATCAAATACCATAATATTACAGAGTAACTGTGTTGGAAATAATGTAGGTTAGCTTGTGACTAGCATCACAAAAGATCCGCTCTACAGCATTGTCCATAAATTATCTCACCCATCTCAGTACACTTTCTACTTTGCATCTTTCATACAGCTTGTTTCTAAAAACAGCATCCAAAGCTCTTACTTATTTACAGGACCATCTGGATTGTAGATATGTAAAAGAACTCTTAAATTTGTAAGCATGAATTAATTAAAGAAAAAGTTCTGCTTTATTGAGTACATAATGTTTCTTCCTTTTCCTTAAATCATGCTTTACAGCAACCATAGATAATACAGTTAATTTCATAGGTAAACATTTTTTTAAAAAACTTTAAATTATGGTAAATAGGCAACAAACCCTAAATATTAATGAGAGAGAAAATATTTCAGAATGCTGATCCCTTGTGTGCTTCCATGGCTCATCCCATGCTGTTGCTGTCTCATTTCCATATTAAAGGTAATTTTGTGCTTTATAAATACAAAATTCTTATCATTGATGGGAATTTAAAAATTTTGACAGACTGGAAGAAGCAGAGGGCATAGGAAACATGAAACTGGAATAAATAAGGGACATATATATGCTGGCTGATTTGAGTAGGAGGGTACTAAAGAATGGGACTGGTAGTGAGCAGGTAACTCTAGGGTACTGAATGTCCCGGAGAGATCAGATTACTAGTGCTTGGATAAGGAGAACGGAACTGGAAAGAAAAGAATGAGAGCTGGAGACTAAGAAAACAAGATTAGGAAAAAGAACCAAAGAAGGGAGAGGAGTGTATTAAGGACATGTTGGCTGCTAATACAGAAAAGTTATTGTGCTGGTGTGAAGAACTATACATATTAAAGAAAATTTGTTTGAGAGATAGAATGACCGTAAGATTCCTGTATCTCGCCTGTCCACTCTTGTCAGGAAATAATCTGTGACACTCTCCAGCTAGAATATGCCATTCGTGGCAGGGTTMTTCCATAAGAAAGATGACAACCTACTGCTTTTATTGCATGAGATAAAAGTACATCTCTAATGTAACTAGCAGAGTGCTGTCTGGAGCAGCCTTGTTGATGATCTACGTGCATATAGATATGACATGGTATAATTAAACTCATGTTATTCATAGTCTTTAAAACACAGAAAATTATGCACAGGCTTCTTCTTCCCTGTTGTTTGTTCAATGTCAAATTAGCTCCCTTGTCCATATACATATGCATTATGATACTGTCTAATTAAATAAGCATGTACTGTGGTTTGCACCGAATTGCTGTCTACTGTGGTGCTTTCCAGATAAATCAGGGCTGGGAACATGCTTGGATTTAAATCAAGAATAGTGAAGAAAACTGTCATCTGTGTGACAATAAAGTTAATGAAGAAGTTGGAAGTATAGTAAATGAAGCAAGGATTTGCAAGATTAAATGTGGCTTTGTGGTAAAATATCGTGAGTTGGATTTTGCCCAGTGATTGCTAAGGCTAGCTTATGAGAGGATGCCAAGCTTAGCCTTTTATGTTAAACATAGATACTGAGACTTTCAAAGACAGGCTGCATAACAAATTGGTTTCCAAGCGAAAATTCTAAACTTCAAATTTCTTCTGTATCACCTTTTATCACTATGCGGTACCAAAACCACAGTTTTCACAGTTAGCCACTAATTGTGTGGTCTTCCTTTTCCACATGCTTACTTTGTGATCCTCCAGATCCATTCTAGACTTGCATCTGTAGTTGCAATAAAAGAATAGATGTACTTCAAACACACAGTTCTGTCTTAATAAAATTAGGTCTTCTTGTAATGTGATGAGATATTTCAAATTATTGACAGTTTTTATTTTAATCTTTCTGTGCATCCATCTGTCAAATATAGGAGAATAAAAATAAATTAAAATGTATAACACACTAATGCTGAAGCAAGGATATCAGTTAAAAACCCTTAAGGAAATCAAATATTCTTTCTTCAGTGCCATGTTTGTATGGTGTAAGGTCAAAAATGTGTGAGGTCACAAATGAGGCTAAAACCAAAAAATACCAAACCCAGAATCACGATTCATTTCGTAGGGTCATAGGATAATTCAGGTTGGAAGGGTCCACTGCGTTACTGGTACAATGCTGAAGTGTTTCCTTATACCAGTCTGAATCTCTTTTGTTTCAACTTGTGCCTGTTATCTGTCATCATCCCACCCTGTACTACTGTGAAGAGGCTGGGCTAATGCTTTGTTGTTGAGGTTTTTTTCTCTGTTATTGTCTACTGAGCTTCATTTAGAAGAGTAGACCCAATTTCTAGGCACAGAACTATGTAAAGAAAATTTTGTCAGGGCTTTGACACTTTAAGAGGCATGGGGGGAACCTGGAGCAGAATCTTGCAATCTCTTTAGTTGTACTCATAGTAGTCTCAATTGCTTATTTTGTGCAAAGAGGAATAACTGCATTTTACATTACTGTATTCTAATGGGATGAAAAAGAATCCTAGCTCTTGAGTAGAGGGACAGGTGTGAATCCTAAATCTTAAATAAGAGCAACAGATGTTCTTTTCTTATGATCTTGTGACCTGCCTCCCCATGCATTCCCATGCGTGCTGCCCTAGTTCTTGTATTGTTAATTTTAGTGCTTAGACAGTAGCTTGCTCAGCTGCATTATGCAGAAGAACAAGGTGTTTTTTCTATTTGCAGGTGAATGATCATAAAAGCTTGAACAGCCTGATTTTTTTTTTTTTTTTTTTTTTTTTTTTTTTTTTTTTTTGTTGAAAAATATTTTCTGCTAAGGTCTTTTTTGCCCAGAATGTTATTGACTAAATTTCTGAAATAGCCAAAGTTGATGAAATACAGCAATTGTTGGAATGCTGCATGAAACAGTAAAGACTAATAGCTGTTTCTCTTGAAAAAAGTTAATGGGGATGTCTGTTCATTGTACAGATTCAATAGCTTTAAAATCTTATACTGTAAGTGTTTGTAATGAGAAGTCATTTTTAGTAAAACAATAAAGTTGTTTGCTCATTTGGGGGGGGGGGGGGACTTGGCCCTCTTGCCTCAGCCTAGAATTTTACCTTTTCAGTCAGATCAATTTGTTACAACATAGATTTTCAAAGATACAGAAATGCTATTGCAGAATTTGGGTTGTCTGCAGAGATTTTTCTCATTGTGCCTTGCATGATGTGTGTGGGTTTTTTGTTTGTTTGTTTGTTTGTTGTTTTTTTTTTTTTTATATCTGGGAGGAATGAGACTTTTTTCCCCTTTTGTTCTTCTGCTTGCTTTGCTTCCCTACTGTTTCCTGTGGTTGCTTGAAGTTTTCTGAGGACAGAGGATCTCATTCAGAGTCTTTTGAGGTCAGGAGAAGAATCCTTTCCCTTGAAGATGTATTGCATCTGGCCCCAAAATCTTACTTTAAGTTGACATGTAAAAAAAATAAAAAATTTGGAACATTAGAGTCAGTTACTGGCTTGAAGACTTTATAATACAAATTGCCAACAAAAAAGAAAGGGGAAGAAAGTATTATACTGTCTAYAATTTGTAGATTGAGGCCTTGGAGAAAAGCAATCTCTTTAAAATAAAATAAACTATACCCAGCCTAGTTTTGGTAGCTTTGGCTGAATTTGGGCTTAAATTTGCCTAACCAAGTGCCAGAAGCCTGTTTGTTTCCATGTTGGTCTTACGTTGTCTCTCACTCAYATGAGCAGCATCTGTGTGTCACTTCAGCAGATGTGAAGTTTATACGCCCTACTATCCTTGACAATTGGTTCATATACCATTTATGGCACCCTTTCGCCCCGCATTCAGCTGTGCAATGTTACAGCATAGTCTTGTGCACCCAGGGAATCCACCTCTCTGACCACGTCAATGTCCACCTTGCACTCAGTGCATGTGTACTTGCCCATGTAGCTTGCCAAGTCAGGGTCAAGTACATAAGGAAGTTCTAGCTTTTTCTAGATCTGTGTTGATTTCCCCCCTGCCATTGTATCCTTAGCATCTGGAGGGTACTGGACTGCCACCTAGCTTTTCTTCCTTTTATTCTGTTCTGTATTGTCCACGTAGATAATCTTCTTGATGTGCACTGATGTATAAACTGGGGAAGTAGGACTTGGACACAAACCCAGGAGTAAGCTAATCTTAATACAGATATAGCTGTTGGGAATAAGTTGTTGGTCTTTTGCTGCAGGTTTGCCTTTCCAGGCTAGTCTTACAAACAATTACATGTACCTGCTGAAGCAGGAAAAAGGAGTCGTGCTTGGGTCTGCGTCGCATAGTAGCCTCTAGTTGTCTTTGGTTACTTTATGTCTCTGAGAAGCTCTCTCCCRGGTCTTACATTAAGATCGTTTGTCTTCTGTGTGAAACATGGGTCTTCTGAAATAAGGCTAGCATATTAAACAAATAATGCAAAATAATTCTTAGGATGCTCTTGAAACAAAGACAAAAGATGAACAGGATAACTCAATGTTCAAAAGATCAATACTCAGTTGTATCCTGAACTTTATCAGAGAACAAATTAAGGTATTTGTTTTCTGTTTGGTGACTTTACTCCATTTTCCCCTAAAATTTTAGACTGTTGCAGTTGGAACAGCCGAAATTTCCTTTCCATTTTTTTCTTTGCTCTAATAACCATCCAAAACCTGACTGGAGAAGTAGAAATGATCTCTTTGCCCAAGCTTCTGCCCACCTCTAAACACAGGAAGAGGCATAGTAGGTGATGGTATGGGAAATGAAGCTCACTATGCTTAACTTTTTTCTAGCAAAAARTAGATGAAGGATTTTATGGAAGTGGAATAAATTAGAGGTTTCTCTATGACTTCTAATTAATGCTGGAATTGAGCAGTAGAGGATCAAGTAGCCAGAATTTTATTTCTGCTGTCTCTAACCAGAATTTGGACACAAATAATAATGTAGCTCTAGGCTTGATTCTCACAAACATGAACAACCCACAAAGGCCTGTTCTGGAAGAAATTTCTTTTTCTTTGTTTTCAAAATTTGAACTGGTTTCCAATTAAGTGATATGATGTTTCATGTGTTTTTATTCCCTCTTCTTGTCACATATCTTGAAAACTGAGCTTCAGCTCAGAATATGTGTTAATACAATGGGTTGGAAAAGCTCATCTGATAAAAATCTCTGGTGGAACAAATAACTTATTGCTGCTTGGACTTTCTGTATAGATRTCTACTTAAAAACAAAAACTGATGTGGAACCAAGTGAGCTGGTACTAAAGGAACAGAAGCATACAGGATTGACTTTTTCCATCTTTAAATTGGTAGACTATGTTGACACTGAAAATAATAAGGGGCCAAATTAAAACACAAATACTTAAAAAGTTAGTATAATAATAATAAATAGGGAGGAATTGTACTCTTGTGATTATCTTTAGGGGGCAGGAATTAGACCTGAATGGAAAATGTGTTGGTGTAAGAAACGGAATAGGAAAAGTAGCTTGTTTTTCCTCAGCTTTGTTGGCCCCACGTTGAAAATAAACTAGCTGTGTTGTAAATATGTACAGGATGCAAAATAATTCATGTACAAAGCTGTGTTTTTCAGAGCATAATTCTGTCTGTAAATAGCCTTTTGCATTCTGAAGGAGGTAGCATGGACTTCTGGTTCTGAAAGCAGATTGCCCTAGGAGATCATTATAAAATGATTGCAGAAGACCTGAACATTACCCTTGATTTGGGTAACGTGAAGATACTAGATGCCTGAAGTGATAGTTCTCATGCCTATCCCTGAAGTTCCTTGATGTAATAATGTCAAAGGAGTGGAAGTCACAATGTTTGCAGTAACTTTTGATTGATTCATTAGTCCTTTAGCACTATTTTAAGGATATGGACTCATGCTCTAGTCCGCAGTCAGAATTTAGGCTTTCTTAAAATGGTTAGCCAGTGCTAAGATTATCAGGTGTTCTATATAACAAAATTCCCATATTATGCAGTCAAATCCAGGGCCCCACATGAAAAGGAAATTAAATGTGATTTTTCCTATATCTTCTTGTAACTAGCTCCTCTCTCAACTCGGGTTGCTGGAAAGCTGCTGCTAAAACACATACAGGGGAATGGTATTTGTTCAGAGGATCCACTGCACTGTTGCCACGTGGTTCAGCTGTGCATGCTTGAATGATGCACTCCCTCCATTTGGGATGCCCTCTGCAAGAGTTGTTTATCTTTCTGGATTTACAGGGGCTCCTAATAAGCARTGTATGCAGGTTCTCTTAAATCCTGAAGGCAGTCCCTTAAGCAGACAGTTTGAGTCGTCACTTTTGTCCTAGTYTTTTCTGTCTCTGTGCCAAGCCCGCTTAGCTCAGCATGGCTGTGTATGTTTCAAAGAGCTAAGTGAAACTAATAGCTGATTTGAAATTGCTGAGGTGGAAAAGCACGTGGTAAAGCTGCCTTTTTAAAGATTAAATCTGAAATGATACATGATGGGCATTCTTAGGTGAAAAGTATAGATTGCCATGAGAAAACGTACACGAAACTGTCAGTACGTGTTTTCTCCCGTTCTATCACCCTTTTCTTTTAACTGAGTATCTTGGTAACGTAGGTTTAGATAGAACTATCCAGGTTTCACACCCTTCAGGTTCCTTCTGCAGCATTTGAGAAAACATTTATTAAAGATTTCATTCCCGCTTTTTCTGAAAATTTTTATGTATTTTTGCTGATGAATAAAAAATTTCAGCACTGGTGGATTTTTCTCTGTTTTTTATCTGAAGATATCAATAAGATTCCAAAACTGTAAGTGTTGATTTTATTGGAACTCAAAAAGTCAACCAGTCTCATGATAATCTTCCCTGTGAACAAAGCATTGGCTTATTTGGCTCAAATTTTTTTTTTTTTTTTTTTAAGGAAAATATTTCCACAGGTGTCTCTCTTATTCTGGAGAAATTTTAAACTGGACACATTTTCACAATTGTATTTTTGTTTYCAGCCACTCCTCAATGCTAATATCATTCGTTTGTTCCATATGTATTTGATGTTCCATGAAAATACTGTAAGAAATGAAAGCATTCCTATAATGGTATATATTGTCCTTTTTCTTACATCCATGCCATGCTGAATGGAGTTTTTATAAAGAACTAGAAAACATTTCTAAAAAGTATCTGGGGCCTGAGACCAGGAACTCTCCAGCTGGAGCTGTGAGTCCTATAGCTCGGTCAGCTGTACCTGGGATTTTGATTCTTGCAGCGCAGTCTCAGAAGAAGCTTCCTGAAAAAATTTAGTCATGGATCTCACAGTTGGACAATCTAATAATGCAGTTAGAAATCAGGAAGTGAAGATCATCATTTTCTGTTAGTGATTCACTTAAATTTGCCTATGCCAACCTTCTTTTGAAACCAAAGATATTTGATGGTTACTGCCGATGATGATACTTTTATGCTTCCCCCCCGCCCCTTTCCTCTTTTGGGGGGAGGTAGATGTCTCACACAGTTGGAAGAAAAGCATTGGTTCACAATTCCACAAGAATTGTCAGGTGTTCCTATACTGTTTTGCTTTAATGTGATGGATCAGTCACAAAAAAGAGAGGACAATTATTTTCTCAATAAGTTTATACTTGTAGGCAATTTCCCATATCTATACTCAAACACTTTTGGCTTGTAGTGTTCTGAATAACAATATTATATACAGTCTAAAATTACATGACTTGAAAAGTAGGCAAATATTTTTACGATACTATATAATATAAGCATGACTGCTTTGTGCTCATTTTGAGGTAGGGGGTAGAGATTGTAAGAGAACGGTCTCATCTACCAGGCAAATGTTGAAGTTTGAAGATACTCTTTCATATGGACAGTCAAAGCAGATAGGTTACTGCTTTGAGGTGCCTTGTATAGAGCCGTGCATGGAGATATTAACAAGAAATGGAAATTTTTTTAAAAATAATTTTTCACAGGAATTAGAAACATTTCCGAGATTACTCCTCTTACCTTTAGGTTAGGTTAAGAAGTACAACATTGTCTACAAGCTGAATTATGACTCCATATTTGGCCAGGAATATTCTCTGCATAAATTTCCTTAAAGGGTCAAGCACATTGCACAATTGCCACCTACTAGTGTAATTCCAGCACAGTATTTTTTTCATATGCTATATAAGATCAAATATCTAAAAACTGGATTGATAAAAAGTTTGTTGCACAAGGATAATTTTCAGAAAATCTTTATAAAAATCACAAATCAACTAGGCAGCATATAGTCTTGAGACAGGCAAATAAAACCTTGTGTTTTATTGCCAAAATGTTAGCTATTCAGATAAATAATTTTTATTTTCTTGCAGAAAGCTACAATACTCTATTATGATCAGTTTTTTTTCCAAGAAGATGCTTTCCAGGCATTCTGTTCCTTAATTTATTCTAGTACAACTGAAGCCAAGTTTATATGGCAGATGCAGTGTTGGAACTAGGCACAAATTCTGCACGTATGTGCATAATTTTTACCATTGTGAAACAAAATACACCTGGGCAGAGCATGGTCACTGTTTTTCCTTTCTTCTGGTATGACTGAACCAATGCTAAGAAGCTTTTCCCTTCTCTCTGCTGTTTATTGATGAAGAACAAGATATAATTTGTTTCTTATATGGCTTGCAGTGAGCTAAATAGCATGACAAAGAAAGTACAAATTTATTCTGGAAAGCAGACCATGAGCATTTTGCATTATATAGACGTAATAATTGGTGGCTGCGAGTTATCTCTTAGATTTTTGGTTTGTGTTTTTTTCTTTTCCTTTTCTGTCTTCTATTTCTTTCTTTGACCTCTTTGTCAGTATTCTCCACCGCTTCTCTCTTTGTCTCTGCTATCTGGGAAGACGCTTGTTGAATGAATGTTGCATAAAACCAAAATTATTGACTTAAGAACAATTGTCATTAGCATCTATACTAGGACACACTTAAAAAGATTTAAACGCTGTGTTTGCATAAATTTTTTTAATGAAAACTTATTTTTAATTAAAATACTAGGAAAATGTATCATCTATTCCTGTGAAACTAGAAGCATCTTTGAGAAGGTGACAAGGGAATAGGATGCTGGAATTGGAAGATTTCTCAGTGTCTTGTGGAAAAATTGCACCTAACATGTCTCATGCCCCTATTTTTGTGACGTTCTTCCATAATTAACTCTGTCCATCTGCTTCTTTTATTGCACTGCATCTTGTGGCAGAAATTACTGAATACAAATATAGCAAAATCATTAACTCCCAATATTTTGATGAATGTGCAATTGCCCTTTCCTGTAACATCTCTGTCAGACTGGTGCTATGTTATATTTTGGGAGAAAGAGGAACAATTCCTGGGTGGACCTGGTGCTCTCCAGTAGACTATATTCAGTCTCTTAAACTGAAGATTACCTTCCGCTCTGTTTGTGCGGTAGAGATATGTCATGTACGTGCAGGCTCAGGTTTTAGTGTTCCCTTCAAAGAATGCTTCTTGACTRGAACTGCTGGTAAACATACTTACAAGCTCTTTAGCAGCCATTTAAAGGCAGAAAGGACTCTAAAGCTGATAAAATGTAGCCTGTTTCTTTCCAATTCTTCCTCCTCTATGTTTGACAGGAGTGAGTCTCACACCACCTAACTGGATAGTCGCTATGTCAGACAGCTTGAGTTAGAGGTCACCTCTTATCATTCTGAGTCATCCATTGAAAGCTCACAAAGGAATGCTGGCAGCATCTTTTCCTTTCTTCTTGATTGCTGAAGATGTCTGAAATGGATCACCACAAAGCGACCTAGTATATTAAGGGAGTGATAGCTGCAAACAGCGTCACTAAGTGCTGATTCTGGAGTTCTATAGCTTTTCTTAAGATATGTTTGTGATCCTGGTTCAAACTTAATTGTTGAAAGGAGGTGGGGAGATAAATTGCTGTAAATATCTGTAATTTACTACTGTAGTTTGTGGAAATAGGATTTTTAAAAAATTTTATTTATTTTATAATTTTTTGTAGCAGAGTACTTCCCTCGTCTGCAACCCCCCATGCCAAGTGCGATTCTTAGTTYTAGGATGTGGGTTCAAAATGTTGAATAAAATAACTTTATTCAGATGCTTCTGCTTGAAGTATACTTTTCTTAAACATTAGTCTACAACAGCCATACCTTAGTCCAYATGTACATTTCTTCCATCAGGATGCGAAGGGAGCAGTAGTTTTGTTTTGATGCACTTTTCTTCTAGAGATATAATTCAGAAGCAGAGCGCTTGGCTTCTTTTGAGCTCTGACAAAGTATGGATTGTTATCCTAGTAAAGTGATGGTGAGTTTTATACATAATCTGAGACTGGCTTTATCAGGCATTTATGTTGTGTCACTACAGTCTTGAGACCCTGAAAACATGAAGCATCTGAAGAACTCTTATCCTATAGCTGGTGCTAGGATATGTTAGCTCGGGAAATCCTGAGCAAAGGCCAGTGAAACATAAGGGCACCTCTTTATTCGCTCTGATTTGTAGAGAAGCCAGGAGCAGTACTGTAATGGTTCTTCACCTGTTTTTGTATATGAGGCATTTGTTGGAGCCAAATGCTATTAGAAAGGTAAATTGCTTTGGCTAAAGTTAACTTTTACATCTTTGTGCAAAACAACCTATTGAGGAAGAACATCTCCCCACTTCTCTTTTGATAGTAAGTGCCCAAAGCCCACACCTGTTTTTAGGAAAACCCGTAAGTTTTATCTTGTAGTCTTAATAAGCAAATGTTTGTCTTTTTAGGAAACTSTTTTCCTTTGTGTTTGAGGAGAAAGAAACTAATGGTGTGTACAAAGAGTGGAATTCTTGTTTGGAAAGAGACCAAAGCCCTCTATCTCTGGTATTTCAGTTCAGGAAAGTTTACTTCAGCGTTTCCATGGAAGTGATAGTATTCATCTAAGACTTTCACACAAACAATATCAGTCTTGCTGAAACTGTGGATGGTGATACTCTCTGAAACTCTTCCTCTCACTGGGCACAACCCTGCCAGATGCTCAGCAACACTTGAAAGAATCTGGGCTGCTACTGACCTTATTCAGAGTTGGAGATGCACAGTATGTTACAGGGCAGGATCCGCAGTCACCAAAGTTGTGAATTCAGCCCATGTTGCTATACTAAAATGCATACCAATAAAGCTTCAACAAAGGGAGGATGTGAATTGCTCTTCTGAAAGAAGTGTTAGCTGTGTTTTTCTTAGATAACTTGTCTGTCTGCTTTGATAATTATTGCTACTATGGAAATAAATCTTTAGGATGCATTTTCTATCAAGAATCACTGATGTTTAAAAATACGTGGCTTTTAACTGAGAATAAAGCTTCTGTATGCAGGTAAAGATTCATAATATACCCTATGATTGTCAGCCATGGCAGCTTTACAGATCGTCTAAACTGAGAAGAATGTTTAACTGCATGCAGATTTCTGATCAAGTTGTTAGGAAAAATAATGCTGGCTTTTTTTTTTTTTTTTTTTTTTAAAGACCAGTATGCAGGCATACCCTGCCTGCCACCTTGACACAGGAACTGAAAACTAGGAAGCCTGAATTCAGATCCCACTCTTATGGTGATTATGGTGATTCTAGCTGTGGCCTTGGCAAGTCACTTCAACTCATGTTTGTAAAATACCTCTGTTTACCTAACTCAGAGTAATATTGTGTGGCATGTTTTTTTCAAATTAGAAAAAGATTAAACTCCTCTTTCTCTTTTGAAAAAAAAATCTTCCTTGAAACTCCTAGAACATTTTGAACCTGAAGAGAGTGCTGTAATTGCTAATTACTGTTCTATGTTAGTAGTGCTAATGAATGTGTTTCTTAAGCCTATTACTGCTACTCAGAAGAGCTCCAGGCCAGTAATAATATATCTAAGAATTTAAGTTGACTACTTATGTGTTTATACAGCAAAGGTATTTTTGAAATATAACAGCAACATACTATCATTTCACRTTATATGCAGCAGCATAGGAAATTTAATCAAAACAGCAAAATGTCAACAGAACAGCTTACAAGCTTTAAGGTATTCATGCATTTCAAGCATGAAGAGTTTTCAACAGCAGTAGTCTCTCACACAAAGATTTATTCCCTCTGAAGACTTTTTCATGGCTCATAAAGAGTGATGGATGAACTTAATTTTTAGCTTAATCTCTTTCTTTTCTGTTCAGTAATTTCTCTGATACTAGCAAAAAATTAGTGAGAATATGGAACCGCTCATCAGTCATTAGCGATTGTGTGTGTTACAGACTGCGCATAGACCACAACAGGTTGCCTGACTTTTTGGTGAGTGGGAAGAAAGTCTTCCTTTCAAGAATTTTTTTAAGCAGCATTTTAATATTTATTGCATACAATGTCTGACTATAATTTTCCACTCTTCCAAATAAACCTGTTTCAAGGATAACTTTAAACTTTTTCCCAGCTATTATAACCAGTTTACTGCTCCAGTACCTCGTGCTAATATATAAAAGATTTCTTCTCTGACTTYACTGAGAGTTTGTGTGTATAAGGGCAGCAGAACTGGACCCTACTCCTGGTCTTGAGTGATACCTGATTCCCTATTCCATAGGCTGAGTGCTGTGAAGGGAATTGTAGAGGCTCCATGCTATTATCTGTGATTAAAATATGTTGAGAAAATAATTGCATGTTTCTACATATAAAGAATAAAAAAAAAGTAACAAAGAAATGAAACATATCAGAAAGAGAATTGAATTATACAGGTAAACTTTTTTTTGTTGGGTTTTTATGATCTAAAAACTGTGTATTATTCCATCTTTGAGTTTGCTTGGCACATTGCTCTTTCATTATTTTAAATTTTTGGAACCACAGAAACCTTTGCTTTCTCACTCAAGTCATGTTTTTATATAGCCCAGTAGACAATATTGTGTAGGCTCAGGGCCATACTGGATGTTCTATTCAGCATTTTCCATCCTGCATCTGTGACTGCTTTATATTGGCTCAAGAACTAAAATCAACCATCATGCTCCTTTAATACGTTTGAAAAATGTTTTTGACATCAAGGCTTGCAATCAGTGGAGTTCAGTGTATTTAGAACTTTCCAGTTCTTCCTTTTGATGGAATCAGCTATTTTAATTAGTTTTCTTATCACAGTAGAGAAAAACAACGTAGAAAAAGAGAGAACACATATATGTGTATGTGATCATTTTTATTCTTTTGAAGAGCCACATTGAAAAATTTCCCCTCAAAAAGGCAACTTGAATAAAAAAAGCAGGAAATTATTTTTGGGCAAAGATAGTGAAATGGCAGACTCAACTTTGATTGTGGCACGGSTACACTGCTTCCCTCAGGTCTTGCCTAAGGAGACTGTGGTAAAGTCACCCACTGGACCTTGCCAAAAATTGAGTAGATCTTTCCTGCAGCCTATGAACTCACGTGTGTCATTACAGTTGACACCTCTCTCCAGCTTATGTCCCTAAACTCTTATCTTTAGGACAGCTTTCTGGCAAGGGAGAAAAACATGTAATATTTTGGGGACAAAACTCATGTAGGCCCTGGGATTATCTCATTCAGTCTGGAAGGTGAATTGTCCTATGATTTCCCTCAGCAGGAATATCCATTTGTTGGACGAGATTGCTGCTATATAAAATTTAGGAGGAACATCAAAACATTTTCCAAAGATGATGGTCTTGTAGTTACTGGGTTATGCTTACACATTGTAAAGGAACCCATAGGAACAGTTCTTCATTTCCTCTAGCTTTGTGTTACACTTAAGGAAAGATACAGGAAACTTAAGTCCAAGAAGAGTACTGAGCTAGAGCTATGCAAATAAAATCCATAGAAACATTATAAATAACATGCATTTGTAACAGCAGAGATACGCAGGGCCTTTAAAGTCTTACAAAAGAGATATGATACAGTTGCTGCAACACCTGTGGTGGTTYAGCATTATGAATTTACTTTTTAACATATGAAATTATTCTTTTCCCCAGACTTATTACCGTTCTGTTTATTTTTTTGTAAATATGGCTACAAGTATCAATTTTAAAATATGTCTTAAAAGGGTACTTTTACTTTTCTTTCTGTACCTTTCTGTTTTGTTGTTATTGTTCTTATATTTTTTTTTTTTTTCCTCTCCAACACAGTTCTTTGCAGTGAGAATCTGCGATATATGGTAAAATCACAGTCCAAGGCCCCACATGAAAAGGAAATTAAATGTGATTTTTTTTCCTATTTCTTTTTGTAACTAGCTCCTCTCCCAATTCAGGTTGCTGGAAAGCTGCTGCTAAAACACATACAGGGGAATGGTATTTGTTCAGAGGATCCACTGCACTGTTGCCACGTGGTTCAGCTGYGCATGCTTGAATGATGCACTCCCTCCATTTGGGATGTTGGGATGCCCTCTGCAAGAGTTGTTTATCTTTCTGGATTTACAGGGGCTCCTAATAAGCARTGTATGCAGGTTCTCTTAAATCCTGAAGGCAGTCCCTTAAGCAGACAGTTTGAGTCGTCACTTTTGTCCTAGTYTTTTCTGTCTYTGTGCCAAGCCYGCTTAGCTCAGCATGGCTGTGTATGTTTCAAAGAGCTAAGTGAAACTAATAGCTGATTTGAGGTTGCTGAGGTGGAAAAGCACATGGCAAAGCTGCATTGTAGCATAGCCCCTATGCTGATAGATACCTGTTTGATGGGAAAAGTCTTCATTTGAGATTTGCAGACTGGAGCCCAGACACCAACTGCTTGAGCAGGCTTTTTTCTTCTTTTTGTGCCCAGAAGACAGTGCTCTCTGAAAAGCTCAAGTAATGAGTGAATGGTAGGATTACAAACTGTTGATAATCCAAAAATCTGCTAAGTGTTTTGGAATCTTTGTACTAATTTCATAGGTGCCCAAACTGTGGCAAGGAGTTAATGTACAATATATGAAGTATGCTAAATTATTAACCAATTCRGAGCGTGTGCTCTTACATAGTTTTAACAGATGTCAAATGCTCTACATATTGCTGGATGACTTCTGGTCTTAATGGAAGGAATGACAGTGAGTTGCATGCAGCGGGACTTCAGTTAAATCACACTGATATCACAGGTGTKTTTTCTGTGTATTTTGGAACACAACCAGATTTTTTTAGTCCAGCTTTAAAGGCTTGAAAGGAGTCTGCTAGGAAAGATAAACTCTTGTTAATAAGCCAAGTTTTGGGGTCTATGTCTGAAATAAAACTGAGTCTTTTCTTATTTACTATTTTCCAAGGTAAAGCTACTTTTATGCTTTGAGTGTATGTAGAAATGTGGAAAAAAAAAAAAGATACGATTCCTCAAGGTACCCTCCTTTGTGTAGGGGGTACACAAAGAGAATACAGACAGCACTTATCAATCATTGCTGTGCCAAACTATCATAATATTTAACACAGAGATAACCAGAAAAGCCCACGCAGCGATTAGGTTTAACACAGGAAAAATAAAAATAGTCTCAAGTACTTTACAGGTAAAATGAAATTTTATTTTTACTTTCTTCCTCTGTCCTATTTCTGATTTGTCTCACTTCTTCTAAACAGCATAGGCAAGAGAAAGACAGTTTGGACAAACGTGTAGAATCTTCTCTAATCTGTCATCAGTGAAAATGTTGGATGGTATTTGTCTCATTGTGTTATATAATTTGTTTTGCGGAATCCAGAAGGCTAAATGTGATGCTTCTGACTGTCAGAACACCCCCTGACTCTAGCGGGATTCTGTTTTGCCCCAGCGTGTCCTTAAGAGGGCCCTCAAATTATGTATCATTCGGGAATCAGCTGTTTTGCCTGTTTGGAGCTCTTATTTAGCTGAGTCACATTAAGAGCTTCAAATAAYGTGCATTCCTAGACATGACCATGCACAGCTGCAGGTACTGAAAATAAAAGTTACTCTAATTTTCTGATTATTCTTACTAACTATTGAACTATTTATTGAATTATTCCAACTACTGAATTCTAATTATTGAATTATTCAAACTATTCTAACTATAACTATTCTAGTTATTCTAATAAAATCAAATACATGAAATCAGAGGTCTGTCATAGGTATAATATAATGTTATTTTTACTAATGTCTTAGATTGTAGCTCAAAATGAACATTAAATTGGAGAAATGACTTGAAATWAAGATGAAATTCTGAAAAGACTGCTGCAAAATGCTGCACTTAGGAAACCAAATAGACAGTGATAATTGGCTAGACACCAATGTAGAGATAACGCAATGTCGTGGTTTAACCCTAGCCAACAACTAAGCACCACACAGCCGCTCGCTCACTCACCCCTGGTGGGATGGGGGAGAGAATCGGAAGGGTAAAAGTGAGAAAACTCGTGGGTTGAGATAAAGACAGTTTAATAGGTAAAGCAAAAGCCGCGCACACAAGCAAAGCAAGACAAGGAATTCATTCACTCCTTCCCATCGGCAGGCAGGTGTTCGGCCATCTCCAGGAAAGCAGGGCTCCATCACGCGTAACGGTTACTTGGGAAGACAAACGCCATCACTCTGAACGTCCCCCCCTTCCTTCTTCTTCCCCCAGCTTTATATACTGAGCATGACGTCACATGGTATGGAATACCCCATTGGCCAGTTGGGTTAGCTGTCCTGACTATGCTCCCTCCCAGCTTCTTGTGCACCTGGCAGAGCATGGGAAGCTGAGAAGTCCTTGACTAGTAGACTATTTAGCAACAACTAAAAACATCAGCATGTTATCAACATTCTTCTCATACTAAATCCAAAACATAGCACTATACCAACTACTAGGAAAAAAGTTAACTCTATCCCAGCTGAAACCAGGACACACAATCAGAGTAGATTACCCTAGATTACCCACCAAAGTATGAGTTGAGGATATGCTATAATTGCAAAGAAGGGTAGGTAGCATTCTGGTGTGTAGTCTCGGAAGTTCCAGGAGGGAAGTAATTTTTCCTCTTATGCTGTATACYGATGGGGCCTTATCTGCACAACTGCATTCACTTCTGAACACCTTACTATAAGAAAGGTGTAGAGATGTAAAAAGATCTTTTTTGACCACGGGGAGGTTTACACGGCACCGGGCCTGCCAGCTGTCTCACAGGGGGAAAAGGATTCTCGCTCATGAGCTGGCGGGGCTCATCGAGAGGGCTTTAAACTAGGTTCGCAGGGGGAAGGGGATAAAACCAGGCTCATGAGAGATGAGCCTAGGGGTGGCACGCCACTGTTGGGGGCAA
>JAYKAV010002962.1:40312-130744 GCA_035582835.1 Phoebastria nigripes
ATTTAAAAGACGTGTAGATGAGGCGCTTAGGGACATGGTTTAGTGGGCATGGTGGTGTTGGGTTGATGGTTGGACTTGATGATCTTAGAGGTCTTTTCCAACCTTAATGATTCTATGATTCTATAAGATTTTAGAGGATTGTAATAGGAATTACGAGAACTTTGGGAGACCTGACCTTTGAAAAAAGTTTGAAAGAAAATAATATACATTTGGTATGAAAAATGATGACACATTTGTGCTGCTTGTGCAAAGCACTCTGGCTTTGAAGGAGCTGAAAAGAAGTTGRAGGATTACGCTAGGTATCTCTGCATGTGTGTGGGGATAGCAGGAGATGGGCTGTATAACTGTTCCTTCTTTACACTCTTYAGGTTGAATTCCTAGTTGGATATTGCCTGGAACCAACTTTTGTGCCTCTTTCTTAACACACACAGAGCAATATATAAAAACTGAATTGTCTTCTCCTGACTGAGCTTCATCAAAATGCAAAGCCTCGTTGCTGCACCCAGATGTTTTCTATCTGGCCGTACTCTATCAGGGAAGATGGTTGTACACATCATCTTCTTCCATCTTTGCATTTTTTTAAACTGCCCTGGCATACTAGTCCTCTATCAAAGCAGGTAGAAGGAACTTTTGCCCTGTCACTTTATCTTTCTATGAATGTACGTATGTGGGTTAGGGATATCAATGAAAAAAGCCTCTTCATAACCTATAATGAAAATGATCATCTAAGATAATTTAACTGACTTTCAAATCTGTATCTAAACATCCTTGAAACATTGCCACTGAATGTTTAAATCATTTTCCCATCTTCTCATAGGATTTATTAAAAAATCAGGAGACAGTCTAATGCTCATTGACACCAGCCTTTTAAGATGTTATTTTTATCCACAAGAACATTTCATTTTTTTCATCTTATGATCCAATATATTGTGAAAAGGGATAACACTTCTTTGGCRGTAGTATTCAAGGACACCAAGGAACCATTCAGGTTGCATTTCCCAGAGTAGATAAACTGTAGAAGCAGAAATGTTCCGTTATTTGCAAAAATTTTACTTTCACTTAAGAGATATGCTGCTGATTTTGTCAGATGTGTGGATCAAAGAGAGGCAGCATAAGCTTTTTGAATTTGTGTGGATCTGAGAGCTTTATTATCATCAGGGGTTCACTCAGCCTGCACACTGAGGGGAAGTATTTCTCACAGAGCCTTCTGCTAGAGTATTCTGGCTTGGATCAACACTGTGAGCTAGCAATGTGGGGATTTTTTCTTTCTTTCTTTTTTTTTTTCTTTCTTTCTTTTTTTCTGTTTCCTCTTATTCCAAGTTGAACTTCTAGTTAGGTAATGAGCTGGAACTAACTTTTGATCCTTCCCTCTCAGAACACACGACAATGGTCTGGAGAGTGCAAATTCATTTCTCATCATGATGAATGCTGTAATTAGCAAAAAGTCTCTGGAATTTGAAAAGGCGAGAAAAGATCTCATTCAGCAAACTGATTATTGGTCATGAGAAAAAGGAAACAAAACAGAGAATTAAAACTAAAATCAGTGGTATCTTAGGAAGCAGGACATTTTCCAAGGCCTTAACATTTGATAATTASACTGATGTTATGATTTTTCCATTATAAGGGGTCACTAAGAAGGCTGATGTAAGAGAACAAATAGAGGGTAAAGAAGCAGAAACCCTTTAGCAATTGCTTTATATGGATTTATGTAACAAATCTCATTTCAGATTAAGTAATTGTTTCTCAGCTCATAGTTTTCAACTACACTAGTAGATAAGGATTTTTCTTCCAGCTTCATTAAAACCATATGTCTGCCAAATTAGCAATTACAATGCTATTTAGCTGACGATATCTTGCATTTAGAGTGACATTCCTTTTATGAGGTCTTGTGCATGAGATATATATTTTGTAATATAACAGGCTACCATTAGTGATTGGCCCTTTTCATCTTCTCAGTTCATCCTTTGTACTTGCCACCAAAGTAGATAGCCTGAGGAAATAAAAGCAAAATATATTTACATATATAGCCTAGGTTAACTCTAAGCTCAATAAAAAAAGGCATTTGCTCTTATGTGAGGTGGCATATAGAAACAGCTGCATAGGTTGATAATATTGATGGTACTGCACTTACTGTTTTCTGTYACCTCTTTGACGCTCTACCTACAGATCCCACACTGGAAAAGATCATGGGACTTCTTCCTAATACAATGAAAGGAAAAATCTCTCAATAAATCTATGCTGTTAATGAAAGCACATAACAATTAGATTATTTTAAATGAAGTGGACTAGTTAGCGCTCCCAAAATGCCTTGCATTGGCAGAACTTTCTACCTGGTAAGTATTACCTGATGGGTGAAAGCTGACATTTGGGTATGTTACCCCAAACATTCTTAATTTCATCTTCGGCTTGCATGTTTGAAAGATCTGCTAGCTAATCTGAAAAATGAATACCTAATTTAGTATCACTGCAAGAACAGTCTTGGTTCAGTGGTATGAAAATAATAAATTACTATGTTAGGACATTATTTGGTATGTCARGTATAAGTTGAAAAAAAGTCATTATTCAAGTTAGTATGTAAATGGTAAATGCTTTTTGTA
Organism: Phoebastria nigripes; assembly: GCA_035582835.1. NCBI lineage: Eukaryota > Metazoa > Chordata > Aves > Procellariiformes > Diomedeidae > Phoebastria > Phoebastria nigripes. The sequence goes on from JAYKAV010002962.1 coordinate 42,910, forward strand.
AATTGCAACAACTTTCAGATTCATCCACACTTTGAATCTTTTTTTTTTTTTTCTTCGGTTTTATTTTTCTAGCTGGTATTACTGTGTTTTGGTGGGTGTGTATGTGTACGAAAATACTGACAGCTGTAGTGAAGAAGAGAAGATATTTCTGTTTACAGGCATTTAAACTTATTCATTTTCTCTCTCTGTCTTTTTATTGTTCTGGTTTCTGATCTGCATGTGATCAGAACAGTACTGTCTTATAAAAATATATGACACAAAAGGTGGGTCTGCTAAATAGGGGCTAACTATAGGCACTATTAAGATATATATCGTAAGAATTTATTTTTGGCTAAGCAGTCTCTGTTTCCCCACCCCCAATAATAGGTTTATACAAGTCAGTTTAAGTAACTAGAGTGGAAAGTTAGGCATAGGCAGACTTTGAGTAAATGCAGAGTAAAATGGCAAGCTAGAAATTCATTATGTAGTTTTGGGTTATTAGATTCAAGCTCAGTAGCTTTTATAGATTTATGGATGTTGCTGTAGATTTACAGCCTGGAAAAGATGATAACAAGGTCCAGAAATCTGATGTTCTGTTGAGGCTTCAATATCATAAAGGGATTAGCTGTGAGTTCTGATTTGAACTAATGGAATAAGTTAGATGGAGAATTTATCTCCATCGTTCTGGGTTATTTTATGAAGTGAAGTGCTACTTGTACAAAAGATACCTGAACTGGATAAAGAGCATTGCACACCTTATGTATCCAGTGTTGACATATATATATTTTTTGTTGACATATATATATATATTTTTTTTTAACTTTTAAAAATATATAGTATTTGTACAGAACCTGACACAGAACAGGACCCAAACTGACTGCCCTGATAATATAATAGTAATCATAAAGCCTACTATATTATTACTGTCTTTTTCTTTGAGATGATCCTTAGTTTTGAGATATGTTTGTATAGGAAGTTATTTTTTTATTTATGGAGGATGGAGCACAGTTCTGTAACATTGCTTCCATGTCTTCCCAAAGTGCTTAATATCTTTATTGTTTTTAATGAAATYGGGAAAGGAGATTGTATAATAACACTAAATCCTATGATAGTAGATGCTATCATTTATTAGTTAATGATTTCCTATTGATTTCCTAGGATGACAGGTTTTTTAAAAGGCTGTTCCTAATCACATTTCTGTCTGTCATCCTTTGTGACTTAAGTTGACAGTTCCTTTTAAAGAATAAAACAGATTCTTTTTGAAATCTGTTCTTTTATACTGAATTCCTCTGCCAGAGGCCTGTCACTCTCCCACTGAGGTAGTTGTTGACATTTACCAAAGCACAACAATGTTTAATTTAATATTTTTGTGCTTTAATGTCATATTCCCAAGACAACGGTTTGTCCTTTCTCTCTCCTGATATAGCTAATGACAGCTAACTTCAGAAACTCCTTTCATTCTTTAGCATTTGGGCTTAATTAGTGTTATGTTATTTTAGTGCCTGATTTCTAGACCTTTATTTGTGAAGTATTATACTGTGAGTGCACCTATTGAAATTAGTAAGACTAGGTACACCATAAGAGATGATACTTGACATATGAGGGAGAGCTACAGAGCTGGGCATTTAGGCTACAAGAATAATAAGACAGTATAGGATCACTGTATATTTATTAGTGCTATAACAGCAAGCATGTCTATGTATATGTGTACACATGGACATATATATGCTTGTATATACATATGTTTATATATGTTTGTACATGTATGTATGTGTATGCAAACACACATTTTGAGACTTAAAGCAAGTTTGTGTGCTTGCTTTTTTAGTTATAGCTCCAGAAGTTATGAAGAATAAGGTAGTACAAGTCTCAGTAAATAAAATGATTTTGTAAGGTTGCCCCCATCTTGAACTTRTCTTTAATGAGAAGTTGATTGAACTGAGAGGCCTAGCTTCTCGGAGCTGTCGCTGTGCAACAGTCTCCCCTTGAGAAAGCAAGGACGCAAGACACATGGCCTTGCAGTGTTGTTATGGGAAGACATTTCAAAACAAGGTTGRTCTGTGTTACAGCATCCATTTGGTCAGCCACGTGTTTGGTAAGTGCCATCCTGTGTTTGTTAAAACCCTGCAGAAAAGTGAGTAGCTGTTCTTCTCTGAGAAAACTGGGTGTGGGACGAGGTTTGACCAGTGTTGGAGAATGATGGTAATGAGGGACGGACATGGAAATGGCAGGATTTGATCACTGAAGTCTGTAACTCTTCTCTACTGCAAAGGGATYGGGATTATACCTAACTTTCAGCCCTTCCTGTGGATGAACCCATCTCTGGAGTGATGGAGTTTGGAAGTGGGGAAGGATGTTCTTGAGCAGGGATTTTAGTTCAGGATGGATTGCAAAGTGCTTGCAAACTTCAAATGGAAAGGGAGTGGAGGCTGGATGGGGGAAGAATGAAAAGTGGAAAAATCTTTTAAAGGTCCTTTCTAACGTGCAGGAAAGTAGATGGAGACACCCAGAGAGATTTTTATTACTTCTTTCTGGCTTTCATTCTCCTTTGTTCATCCTGTAGGGAACGTAAAGAAAACCTTAGGAATGAATTTATAGAACAGCTGAATAATTTAGAATCAGCTGGTAGCAAAAAGACAGGATTTGAACAACTAACAGAAATGCAAAGAGGTGTACTGACAAAAGCATAAGTTTAAAAATAACAGATCACGTGCATCTATTAGATGAAACAAGGAAGGAGCTGGCATTAAGCTTCTCAAAACTCAAATGCCTGGAAAAGAGAGTGAGGACAACCACARTGAATGAAGAGAAGAAACTTTGCAGGAAGAAAAGACTAGATGTGGGGRAAAGGGAGGGACAGTTATGGAAGAAAAACTAATGAATACAGATGATTTGGAGACACAGCCACTATGATGGTAGTTTCAAAACAGGAATACATAACACGTTAACAAGAAACAAAGAAAAAGAAAGGGAAAACCAAGCATAGTAGTATGTATGAAAGATGTATTGGAACTGTCTCTAAGTGTTTCTTTCCGCTCTCCGCCCCCTGTCCCCCCTGATTAATGACACTAGTAATAAAGTAATTGAAGTAGTAATACCTTACTTTTTGGAATTAATAAAGATCTCAAGAAACTGGTGGAAATTTAAACAACTTCTACTGAAAGAGGGCAATAAATACTGAAAATCCTAAGAGAGCTCCCAGTTGGTAGGGAATGTTGTTTCTTTGTGGTGATGCTTCAGGGATCCTGTCTGTAACAACTTCTAATGTAAGCAGGATAGAAACATGTGCCCTAACGTCATATTCCCAAGACAACAGTCAGTYGTTTCTCTCTCCTGGTATAGCTAAGCCTTAGAATAACTTAATAGTGTGCCCAGTTCCCCATTCTATACCTAGAATAGTTGTTGGACCTAGAGTCTTATGATATTAGAGACTTCTGAAAAGTGAGTGAATTAATGGCCCTGGTGAGCAATTTAGATATTTACATCTCTGTGCCTTAAACTCCATAAACATACCATGATTACATGGTACTCTTATCTCCTGAAATCCATTTGTGTGTTGCAAATGTTCCTTCRTTGTCCCTTTTCTGGTGAATATACCTCTTCTAGTATGTGTGTGTGTGGTGTATATATACCACATATATTCATTTAATGAGTTAGGGTTAGTTAGATCAGTACTAAAAAAAAAAAAAATGGGGGTGGGGGGAGTAAAATGATGAGACCACCAACATTTAGATACCATTTAGCAATTAAAACTGGAACCAGTAGTAAAGAAAACAGCAGTAAAGTAGGACCAGGTAGAAAATGTTTTCTTAGCATAAAGCTGTGGGGCTATTTTGTAAGAAATAGCTGTGTCTGATTGTCTTAAAAAGGAAAAAAATATTAATTGTTTAGTAATGTATAGGTGGACTCCTTAATTAGATTTTACAATTAAAAATGCARTGTATCAAGATCCTCCACCCAAAAGAAACTTTCTACTTTGGATTAGGGGAATTAACTTTGTTACCTTGAGAGATCAAATTATTCTGGGTGCTTCTGGGAGAGAAAGAAGATTTAAGATTTTTAGAGACAGCGCAGTAGGGAACCATATTCTGGCTCAATGAGCCACCACAAGTTAATCAGTACTTTTCACTCTGTATTGTTTTCTCTTGCCTTTGCAAATCTCATGCTGTTCTTGAAGTGCAAGGGAATTGAAAGAACCGATTGGCTGTCAGTACTTGGAGAAAAAGATAGTATTTCACAGTGAGAGAAGTATATATCCTTCTTTTAAAACTTTTTATATTCTTCTTTTAAAACTTTTTATTTATTTATTTATTTAGCTGTTGGGACCCCCAGGAAAGAAAAATGCTCCTTGTGGAAACAAATGTCTTCCTGTCCCCCGCAGAGAAAATTATTAAGAACAAATTTACTCATAAAGTAATAAAATAAATAAAAAAAAATTTGCCATGAGCAAAAAGTGCTATTAATTTTAACTAGCTTCTGGGACGAAGCTGAAATAAAGCATTCTTAATGCTTAAGAATGGCTTAAGACCTGAGATTTTGCTCCTGCTTTCAAAGGCTCAGAAAATACAGTAAGAACAGTTACAGCTCCGGATATGTGTTCTGGATACATCCAGTTGTATGGAGGTACTTACTGTTAGGAGTTTTGGCTCATTCTTTGCTCTATTCCTCCTTGCTTTCCACACTAGTCTTCCCTGCCCAGGTTCATATTGACACAAAAAAGAGAGACAGTTCTCATAGTACTTTTACACATACTTAGAATAAAAAGAAAARGGATGGGGGAATTCAGAGAAGCCTATTTCTTGTGGCATCTAGTTGCATTTTGTAAATTTGGTAAGAGCTGCAAAGTACCTGAACCCATATCCAAACTCCAATCTGTAATCAAGTAAATCATTATCTGAAGAATTTAAGTGTTGGGGGAGAGGGGGAGAAGAATTAATTTCAGATATATCCATGTATTTTATGGAAAAATATGGATATACAGTGAAAATGGTTAGTGATGTACGTTTTTCTTACTTGTATTTCAGTAGGAGTGTGTGCAAAGGCAGAACAGCAAGACTGGCACAATGGTATTGTTGTCAGGAGGCTGAGACTGGCTGAACAAGTATAAAATAGCTTTCAGACAGTTCAGCAACTTTATGTACAGTCTTTAGTTGTGTGCTATTGGTAAAATGGTTGACTTCCCYCCCGCCCCCCCGGCCCTAACTGCATAGCATTGACTTTTGGATGCGCTAAAAAGATTGAACTAAGTGAGTCATTATGTTAYTCTCCCCACGGTAGGAATACAAGCAGCTCAATTCTTGAAACCTAACTGAGGCAAGAGTAAATAAATCAAAACAATCAAACAAATGTTTGATTCCAGACCATGTGCCCAGGGAACTATCTACTGGTGGTAGAAGGTCTTGTGGTTTTTATATAAAGGAAATCAGGTATGCCAGTCTCTTGACTAATCAAAGAATATAAGAATAAAAATCACTACCTGAAATTCAGGAGGTAGTGATGGCTAAGGCATATGTTTAGTATCAAGCAAAATTTTGAGGGGGTTGACATAGAATTGTATAGCCTGTCATTAAGATGATGAAGTGCAGTAAGATTTCATTAAAATTTGCACCTTAATGTATGATACAGTTTCTTTAGTAATTTCCTACGTCAGTAACTGTAATCCATGTAACTGTTTTGGCAGACTGTAAGTTTAAGTTCCTAAGGAATATAGAGGGATTTGTCAAAAACAAACACACTCCCCACCCCACCCCCACCTCCCCCCCCAAAAAAAATCCTGTGAGATTTCTGACATCATAGTTTTATTTTTGTTTGATTTGGTACCATCAGTTTGATTTGGAAATTCATCTGGTAATGCATTCATAGGACTTTTTCTGATTCKTTTGTAATTGTTGCCAATTGTTGTTCAATTTTCTCTTTTAATGTTTCTGTTTGTGAAAAGGATGTTAACGCACAATACTTGGAAGAATTAGGAAACCTGGGGCCCCAACTCTGATCTCAGTACAGTAGGATCATGGCATGAATGATCTCTTAGAACAAGGTTCCAGACTGGATTCAGTGCTTTAGATTTCTTGGTGATGGTGTGTGTGAGTGTTGGTTTTGTGGTTTTTTTTTTGCTTTGTTTTGTCAGTGCAGAGGGAGAGTTTTGCTGCAAATATGCAACCTGGAACAACTGCTGATAGGAATGATGTGACTGATTTCCWCACATGCTTTGCTGCAGATGCATTGCCAGTGATCTGAATGCAGCTGCATAACCAGTTAGAGAAGACCTCAGTGCCACAACGCAGCGACAGCTTGGGGCCAGCACTCAGGTTCACATTTTTAATGACCCATCTGTCACTATCTCCTCAGAGCTGCTTTCCTACTACTAATGTGGTAGGAAGGATGCTAAGATTTGTGATCATTGTTGCTGAATAGAATGAAATTATGCAATTTTATGAGGGGGTAGAAGCTATATATATATGTGTGTGTATATATTTTTATAAAACTGTGCTAGGTTCTGCTCTTTTTTCTCCTTTGAATATCTGCACTGCTTTCACTGATGTCACTCTTCTTTCTATAGTTTTCCTGAGATAACAATTTTAACCTCCAAAGACTTGTTTTTCACTTAGTACCATACTGACTGTTGACAGGAATTTCTTCAGGAAAAGAGCTTTTCTGAAATATAGGGATTTTAATCTGCTACTACCTCTTATGAAATGCAGAAGGTTATTATTCATTTATGTAGTGTATGTCAAGGTATACAGACCACATAGAGATGTGTTCTTTCCCCGAAGAGCTTGAAGTCCAAAGACTTTGTTATGCTGATGAAAACCAGGGACATACATAGTTTTAGCTACTATTCAACAAATAAATTTTACAGGGTATMATTTAAAGAAAGAAGACTGCAGGAATTAAAATGTGGGCATCTCAGCTGCATTCAAGATATGCTGTAGGTTTTTTTTTTTTTTTCTGTCATTAGAAAGCCCAAAATGTCAGAAATCTTTTGTCTGGCTACATATCTGCTTGTAACCATCAAACTGTGTATTAATCTTCCTGTTGATAAAAATAAACATACTTTTTGTAGTCTCCTCCTGCAGGACAGGTTATTACAGGACTTCTGGCTATGCCAGTGAGGGAGAAGTGCAAATGCTGTGACTTCTCACGCTTTGTGTTTGCGAAAGAAGAGAACAGCTTCAATCACTTTTAAAAAGTCATTGTTTTATTCACATTCTCTTTCCCAGAAAATGCAGTTAACTGTTTACTAGAAACAAAGAAGTGTATTTAGTGATATGCCCATCTTATTGCGTAGTCAAAACTTTTTTTTCTTTAGGAAATAGGGCTCAATTTGTGTTTATTCAGCTCTTTGCAACTAAAATGCACAGTGTGTTGGTATTTTAAGTACAGTCACAGTGTAGCTATTGCCTCTTGCTAATCTAAGATGAGTATCATAGACTCCATGCTGTATCTGTGCTATAGGTGCCAGAACACCTCTGAGTGGAGGGTTTGCGCATTTCATGTTTCTCCTATGACTCTATAGAAGATGCTTGAAGTCCGGCTTCTCAAGTTAGTACTCTGCATTTCTAGGTCTTGCTTTTGCTGAGATACATGTCTAAGTGTGGTGGGTTAACCTTGGCTGGCTGCCAGGTACCCACTAAGCTGCTCTCTCACTCTCCATCATCAGAAGGCAGGAAGAGAAAATAATATTAAAAAGATTCTGGGCTGAGATAAGGACAGGGAGATCGCTCACCAATTGCTGTCACGGGCAAAACAGACTCAACTTGGGAAGATTAATTTAATTTATTACCAATTAAAAATACAGTAGGATAGTGAGAAACAAAACTAAAACCACTTCCCAYCTCCCCCTCTTCTTCCCAGACTCAACTTCACTCCTTTGTTCCTGACTCTTCTGACTCCTCCTTCCCCAACCCCAAGCAGTGCACATGGGAAGGGGAATGGGGGTTGCGGTCCATTCATAACACTTTGTCTCTGCTTCTCCTTTCTCACACTTTTCCCTTCCTCCAATGTGGATCCTTCCCATGGGCTGCAGTTCTTCAAGAACTGCTCCAGCATGGGTCCTTTTTCACTGGGTACAGTCCTTCAGGAACAGACTGCTCTGGCATGGGTCCCCGGCAGGCTGCAGTTCCTGCCAGAAAGCCTGCTCCTGCATGGGCTCCTCTCCACCAGCTGCAGTTCCTGCCAAGAGCCTGCTCCTGTGTGGGCTCTCCACGGGCYGCAACTTCCTTGGGGRCATATCCACCTGCTCGAGCATGGRGTCCTTCATGGGCTGCAGSGTGAATATCTGCTCCACCATGGTCCTCCATGGGCTGCAAGGGGACAACCTCCTTCTTCACCATGGTCTTCTCCATGGGCTGCAGGGGAAAYGCTGCTCTGGTGCCTGGAGCACTGCTTCCCTCTCTTTCTTCACTGACCTTGGTGTCTGCAGGCTGTTTCTCTCACTTTTCACATTCCTCTCTCTTCCCACTCCTGCGCAGTATTTTTTACCCTTTCTTAAATATGTTATCACAGAGGTGCTACCAGTGTTGCTGATGGGCTCAGCTTTGGCCAGCTGTCCATTTTGGATACAACTGGAACTGGCTCTGTCCAACATCGGGGCACCTCCTGGTGTCTTCTCACAGAAGCCACCCCTGCAGCCCCCCACGACCAAAGCCTTGCCACATAAACCCAATATACCAAGTTTCTTTGAAAACAGTGCAGTTAGTTATATTTCTGCAGACAGAATTTATCCCTTCCCATCAGCATCAAACTGTTATGCTTTGTCATTACTATGACGAGACAGGATGGGTTTAGGTCTCTGCAGAGTTGTAAGAAGACAGGTTGTTGCCAGAAATGGTTTCTTCCTTTGAGTAGGACAAAATTTTCAAATCGAGCATAAAAAGCAAGGGAATAACAAGTAGATAACAAAGTGGATAGGCAGATTTTAAGGAAGCTGTTTTCCTTGTCTTTTTCACACTGAGGTAAAGAGCTTTCTATTGAAAAAGGATTTCTTGTGGAATGAAAGACCCAAAAAACTAATGCTGTGGTTGTGTGTTGCCTTCCCCTTCATTTGTTTTCTTGGATTTCAGGGGTGGGTTGTTTCTTATTGGCAAGACATTTTCTGTGTTGTTGAATTGTTGATAAGGAAGAGTAAGATCGCTTATGCATTAGAGTGGCCAAGACTTTTTTTGCACTGTTTAGTTGAGGCTTTGCGTTACTTAAAGGAGTGTTTGACAGATAGGAATGACATATAATTATTTAGACACAGTTGTCGTCTTGAGTGGGAAACTCACTGAGTGTTTCCTTCCTGCTGCAATTCTTCTTTGTGAAGAAGCAGCCCACGTTCTGCTGAAAAAATAATCTATCCATTCTCTTGAGCCTGAAAAAAAAGTGAAATGAACTGGTTTTGCTCCAGTGGTCTTACATCCTTTGAATAACATTTCTTTTCAAACTGTCATTCATACCAGAATAAAATGTATTGAATCAAATTTTTCTCACAAGAAAGCTTAGATTTTAATTTCTAGAGTTTAAATAAATGATGCTACAGCTTTTAGGCCTGTACATGTCTGCAAGCTGTAATGTCAGGAGAATTGCAAATGCCAGAGGTGATTTTGATGCTCTTTCTCCATGAGCTTTTAAATCACAGTACTGCTTAAATACAGTCCTTGAAGTTTTAAGTTTAATTGAAGCCAAACTGATTCCTAAGACAACTTGATTTGTGGTCCACTTGAGAACAAGGTATAAAAAAATCACATTTAGGCAGAGGATTTTTTAGTTCCATTATAAGAGACATGGATTTATCAATAGTTCAGTAGCAGCAGTACACGTAATGGCACAATCTTTGGGAATGGAACCATTGCAAGTAACTGATCTGCAAAGTCACACTTTTTTTAATAAGCTGAAATATAATTTCATTTAAGTATGGGGGGGTAGGATTGTATTGTTTTGCTTTTAATAGGAGCCTTCTCTAGAAGGTTTCTTCTTGCCTGCGATGGCTTGCTAGACCTTTTTAGAAACTGATCTGGCAGGAATCAACTTTGCACTGTACTAATCAACCATTATTAAATGTGATTCAGAAAAACGCTGTGGATGATCTTGAAGAAATCGTAGCTGAGTTACAAGAATAGCACAACCCCTTGAGAATTTCATAGCAAAGTACATTCACTAGTTGTCATTATCAGCTGTTGAAAAAGTCTGAGAATAAACAGAGTGATAAGAGTTAGAATAAGAAAGATGAAGGAACAGAAATTGTTCACACAAATCGTTGAGCTGAGTGAAGAAATAAAGTGCACCTATGTATCTGGTTTCATCAGTGACATACTCAGGAATGAGCTGAAAAGTTATTTCTGTAATGGAGAATGGGTTTTATATATTGTTTTTACCTAATCTGGTATGCATATGTATGCACTTATATATAGTATGTAATATGTAGAAATATTATGGTATTTAACCCAGCAAATAAGTATGAGAAAAAAATTGCCCAGTAAAACACTTTTAGTGGCCAAGTGGAGGTTACATGAGCAGAAATAGGAACTGGGAAGGAGTGGAAGACGGAGAAAACACAGGGACAGTTGCATAACTCACTTCTGTAAGTCCTATGACATTTTATATTAACTGAGGATCTTGAAGCACTTTTATAATTCCAAACTTTTTTTTTTACCTTGCCATTCAACTGCATATTATTTCCATTTCTGTAAATTTCTTTCCAAAGAGTTCTTTCCTTCACAGTTTTTCACTTGTTTTTCTGTTTGTCCTCTTTGCTGTATATCCTAGTTTCATCCTCCGTCTGTATTTTGCTGATCTGAGACAGATAGCGCCTGAATAAAACTGTGCTGCTAGCCCACAACTCCATGTGCTAACTGCTGAGCTCAGAGAAACATCTTCAAGGTTTTGAGTCCAACTTGCTCAAAGCAGAAACCTTTATTTACAACTGTTTATCTACATCAAAGAGGGGGGGAGGCAGAGAATCAAGCCAGGGGAATAGTAGCAGGCATATTTATTCTAATCTTAAAATGTGACTCCAGTGTCTCCTTGACTTACTCTGACCTTGCTAAAAAAATTATGAAACCACAAAAGACCATAAGTTTCTAACTCAGGCGTGAGTCCTACTCAATATTATTTCAGAGCAGAAGGTGGCTTTGAAGGTACTACTGCTCATCTGACAAATGTTAATGGTCTAAACAAGGTGGATGAAATATGTGAAACAGCCAAAGTGCTGGTATGTCTGTGCACATTGAAGCTAGGATACAAGCACCATTTCACTAGTTTATCAGTTCTGCGCTTGTTTTTTCCGCACGTGTGAATTTTAATGCTGATTCCTGGCTTAGGGCTAATCAGAGCAACAAGCATTAAAATCAAATGGCAAGAGATCACAGCAGCTTCAACTGATCCTGTTACAAGCCTGGTCACCTTACTTGCAAGAGCTTTTACTCTGAGGCACTCAAGTTTGAGCTCTTTGTTACAACATTTGTCATCAACTTGAAAAGATGAACATCTCCTATGTATTGGATGGCTCTTTCTGATGCAAGTCCTTTGCTGTGGGTGCAGCACAGCCTACCCTGCCCTGTTACTCCTCTCGGGTATCGGCCCCAGGGAAGAGCCACCACCATCCCTTTTTCTTCTTCAAATTTCCAGGCGTAGCGGATCATGCTTGTCTGATGCCAAGGGCTCTGTACCCCAGGCAGTCCCCTGCTGTGTGGGGTTATCATGAATGCTTCTGTGTCCTTGGTCTCCCTTCCTCTCTCTTTTAACTGGGATAGAGGATAAGTAGGTTGGTAAAAATTCACTGAATCACATTTTTATGTTGACCTTGTGTTAAACTCAAAGTTCTGTGTAGTTTTTGGCAGAAAGTCATGTGGAGCTTGACTTTTTTTTTAGCCAAGTTTTCACTGAATTCTTTGGGAACCCTTCAGACCTGAAACTCAGAGGTTTAAACTGCAGCAATCATAAGTTTGAGAAGCGTTGAATCTCTGCATGGTCACCGCATTTTATGCAGCTCCAGGTTTCAGCAGTTGGATTCATTTTTGTATATCATCAAAGAAAGGGTTGGCCAAATTTACAGCAAACACAAGTCAGTATAGTTCTGTAGACAAGAAGCTTATACTGATTTATTCTAACTTAATAACAGGACCCAGTGTTGTTTATGGAGTATCAATGGACATAAAACACTTGGTGAAAACATTGTTCAAGCTATTACAATATTAGGGTTTAGTTCAGATGTGGGTATAAACAGAGGATCTCCACTGAGGTCTTTTGCAAGATGTTCTACAGAAAACGGTGTATGAGAATGGGGGGGCGGGGAAAGTAAATCTAGAATATGAGAAAAAAATACTGTAAGAATGAAGTGTGTTGCCTACAGCAGAATTTATCCCAGTGCAGATAGCTCAATGCTCAAGTAGTATTTAAACTCCGATTTGAGGTTTCACAAGGAAACTAAGAATGCCTCTTGCTGAATCTCTGCCTTGCTATTAATTCCTTCCATCAGAGATGAGAAGTGTTGTAGGTTATTAATAATCTTAATCACATTAATCATATTAATAAATATACAAACCTGGACAATTTAAAAAGGAATAATTCAAAATTGGTTTAAAAATATCTCATAAAACCTCATTTATAAAAGGAAGATGAACTGAGGAGAGAACTGGATTTTTAAAAAACAAAAAGATTATTATTCTTTGTGGTCTGGTCTTGAAGTATAAATTGGAATTCTGTTAGCAGCAGTGTAGTAGGTGTATGAAGCTTTTCCTTGAAGGAAAATCTATATTGGAGATTTTAATTAGTAGATGCTTGAAGTGAGGTGAGCTGCTTATTTGTAAAACAGGGCATGGTCATGCTATTAGAAGTGCAGGCTACAGTATTGCCCTTCGTATCCACGTGGACTGGTGATTTGAGAAACAAATGTTTGCCTTCTATCTCTGTAGCGGGTGGGAGAAGATAGAACATACACCACTGGTCTGTTTGACTGCGCAAAGCAGATGCTTCCTGTATTTGCCTTTTTCTTTCCATTTAAACGACTTGTTATTTTCAGCTTGAATCAAATAATACATCTTTCCAGTTTACTTTTATATATATCAAAGGGATTTGGAGTAAATCTGATATGAACCAGAAATATTGGAGGCAGACAGGACATCTTCCTCCTTAAAAATCTTGTAACTTAGAAAATAAACCCTATGTTTACATGCAGGCATCTGGAAAGAAGGATTTGGGCTATTTTCTGCCACACATGCCCAATCCACCAATCCAATGGAGAAATTTGTATTAGGAATATTTTATTTCAGTATATTTTTCTGAAAACATAGTGAATATTTTTCTGAATTGATGAACAGACATACATGTTGATTGGCTTTAAATTTTATGATATCAGAAAAAAATGTTCACATTTTTCAGTTCCTAAAACTCTAATAGTAATTTAGCTAGTCTTTAATAATTCTTCATTCTTTAAAAAATAAAATAAAATAAATTCTTAAAAACAGACCTTAAAAACAACTCGTTATTAAAAGTGGACATTAATCCTTTACCTTACCTGTTGAAGGTGTAGTCTGTGTCCCTTGTAGAGTCTGAGCACTCCTTAGAGTGCTATGTGGTTTCTTTAGTAAATATGAATGAAAGCATACAATTTCATGTAGATTTTCTTTCTGCATGCTTTGCTTTAAGTGTCAGTTTAAATTCAACTGATAAAGTATAAAAGGTAAAGGTAGAAGATTAATTCTAGTACTTCATTTAATTCAAAGTAGAGTCTTTGCTTGCTGATATATTTTTATGCTAGGTTTTGATTTGTATGGTGGTGTAGTGTGATTTAACTAGATTTGTAAATGGACAAAAATTAGACATTATAGATATGAAAACTCAGCAAGTAACCTCTCTTTTATAGGTGGCTTATATAATTCAGCTTCACAGAGGGCAGTAGCTCAGATACCACAGACCTCTGGGGACAAAGAATAAAACTACCTTATCATCTTCACTAGCAGATCAGATGTGTAGATCCACTGACCTACCAGCTACTAGTCAATTGCGTACAGAAGGCAACTCATTGGCACTCTGAAGTCATCTGTTCACCTTTTTTCTAAGTTGCTTTGCATCCCTGAAAATGGACCATATGAGAACTGATGTTTTTATGCCAAATTAGAATTCTTCTAATCTTGCGAGGGGTGCATAAACTTGCTTTAAGCTGACTTACACTGGCAATATGCTCAAAACAGATGGAGTACATCAGTGCCTTGATATAAAGTCTCTTAATGAACATCGCCAAGCAAAGAACCCCCTGACACAAAATGCTGCAGATACTGTAGTTACACAAAACAGAACACTAAGTGGGTCACATCTGTATAGTGAGGCAGACTTTTATCTCTGTTATTCTCTTTCCAACTGTTGCAAAAACTGGACATAAGGTTCATTTTTCCAAGTGTTTTATTGCAGAAACAGTGTTTCTGCAAGGGTATCATCATTAGTTTACCTAACTTAGAGGGATCTAAGAAAGACTGTCACTTTGGATTGTTCTAGATTTGTCTGTTCTAGACAGATTGGCCTGTCTGCAGTTAGGAAGTGTGAGATAAGATCAGTTGCAGAGCTGTCACCTTCTGATTTTTTTTTTCTTTTTTTTTTTTCCTTAATATGGTTACTCCAGCACATACATATAACCTATCAGGTAATCTAAATAGACATGTATTCCATTATATATACAGGCAACTAATCATTTGAGACGCTTACATTTTATGTTTAATTTCAGAAGTAAACTGCTTTATTTCCTATCATAAGACAACAGGGACATATTGGATAATACAATTTTTTTAAAGTAGTTTTCCTATCAAGATGCAGGTAAAAAAAAAAATTAAAAATGCTAGCTTAATAATACAACATGATTAGTTATCCTGACATTAGCATAGTGTTAGGTGTCCTCTAAAAAGAGAAGAGTCAATTTAGTGTCTAAACACGCTTCAGCAGATGTATTATAGTTGGAATAACGTTCTCATTCTTATGCTATTTCGTCTTAAGCTATTCATGTGCAGTCTTTGGGGTTCCAAACCAATATTGCACATCAAATTATCATTTATGATGTTGATAATTAGCTACAAATTATTAGATTTAAAATGTGGGAGGGGAAGAAATTGGAGGACAATATTGTTTTTTAGATGGTTTTTCTATGCTATTCTTGCACAGGCTGTTCCATTGCATCGCTCTGTTCCTAGCCATTCTTGTTTCACCCTCACAATTTTCAGATGATTATATGCGTATATTAGTAAGTTCGTATATTGCAAGGACACATGCTTTTAGAGTCTCCTGGAATCTAGAAGCTAAAACTTGTTACAGTGAATTTATTTTTTTAAAAAATAAAACAATTACAGCATTGATTTTTTGGGGGGCTTTTTTTTTTTTGCTGTTCCACGCCCCACCCCCCAGGAGGATTAGTGTAAGATGTTGAGGACATCGCTTTTTTTCTGTAATACAATAGCCTGTTGTTCGCATGTAAAAGAGATGCCCATTTATTACAAATGGTATATTTATTTTCCCACCAAGGCTGACACACAGTTTCAAAGGTCAAACACTGTCTGATACTGCATTTACTGTCTTAAACTTTTCTTTTCCCACAGTGGACGAATTTGTATGAGAACTGCCCCAGCTGCTTTTCTATTAGCTGGAATGTGTCTCTAGCAGTTCTCCAGCTTCTTTGCTTCACTCAAAGCTGAACACAGCACAAGTTAGAAGCTAATTAGTCTGTCCTGATAAATAAAGCAGTGCTTTATGGGAGAGTGGGGCAGACCTGGGTAAGCATAAGCAAATGCCTTGGGTTACAAGTTGATTTTTCAAAGGGCTCAATTGAGTGTTTTGATCCTCACTTTGATTAACAGGTGAAAATGCAAAATAAGAGCAAGCTGGGGAGTTGCGAGTAAGAATGTGTTGTTGGGTTTTTTTTCCATCTTACGTTATGTTAAATATTTCCATAATTCATAAATGTTTCCAGTACTTGCTTCAATTCAAGAACTTTGAAGAAAAGAATGTCACATGGGAGCGGCTGGGGAATGCTTACTTATACCAAGAACCAAACTTTGTGCTGCCTTTTGGAGTCATTGCCTCCACAGCATGCATGGGTTGCTGAAAGGAGATTTCTGTCCCTTTCCCTGTTCCCCTCATTAAGCAGCAGGCACCGGTTCTGGCTAAGCACTTTGTACGTCAGTCACATAGGGCCTTTTCCCTTAGCTGTGGCAGGCAGTAAGATAATGTCCTCTTGTATTCAGGCAAGACCAAACTCGGTGAGGCATAAAATCAGTTATTTCCAACCAGCTTACTTTTGATTGAAGGAACAGCTTCCAGTCTCACAGCAAGAGGACTAACTTGTCACTCACTGAAGCAATTTACCTGTTCCAAAAGGAACAGCAATTGTTTCAAAGAATGAAAGCAGCCACTGTTAAAAACAGAAGCTACCGAAACTGTATAGGATTACTTTAAATTAACATTGCTTAGGAACAGATCACTCTTACTATTTGTTTTGAAGCTAGCATTGTTTAAAGTCTTTGTTAAGAAAGCATTTAATTAACAACGTATACGGGAAAACGAGGTATTTAAGTAAAAAAAAAAAAAAAAAAAAANAAAAAAAAAAAAAAAAAAAAAAAAAAAAGTTTAATCATTTGTTATAAATGTACTCCAGAACTACTTCAGAGTAAGATTTCAAGCAGCTAATGTCATGTCAGTGTGTTCCTTTTTGCTTTTGAACAGTTCTTCAGTCAGGAAGGTGAAATTATAGTGCTTTTAAGAAAATTAATTATTTTTAGTCTATTTTTCACTGCACATCTTTTCTCCAATGAAATGGTGTGTCACTGACCCCCTTTTATAATACTGTTCCTGGTGTTAGCTCAAGTGCAATAATTGCATTTTCTTGCAGGCTGAGTGAGGCATCAACCTGTGAAGTATGAGTTAGAGTTCAAATTATGCAGCCTTTGTTCTTTGCTTTAGACTACCTGCTCTGAATATATAACACAACCGGTAAGACATCAAATAAGATGTCTCAAAAATGTATTTTTCAATTCTGAGGGTAGATCAGTATCTGGGCAGGAGACAAGTGCAGTATGTTTTTCTTTAAATAAACACAAGAACTTTACAATGAGTACTGTATCCTGTTTTATAGCCTATTCCTTCCCTTCTCTGTTTTTTAACAGATTAGCCTCAGTGCTAAACTGTACTATGTGCAGTTAGAGGTTTTTGTTATAAAAAATATTGTAGCAAAACCCCCTTTAAAGCATCAGTTGATTTATCTGTATACACTGTGTGAAGTTCTTTATGGTCAATGGGCTAAGATATTACATGATAAAAAGTAAGACTGTCGCAGGTGTCAGAATTAACTATCACATGAAAAGGTCAGCATTGTGTCTAGTATTTTTGCTACTCTTCCATCTTGATGAGTTACATGCTTATCATTATAGTCAAGCCACAGATCTTAAACAAATGTGTAGCTGAGACTGGATATTAGAAAAGGGCTAGGAAGAGGGAAAATACTATTTGTATTTTGGCAATTCATTGCAGCTCCCATGAACAGTTTATTAATGTCGGTAGCCTTTCATGTCTTGCCTTCTCCCATTTCCAGTAGATCAGCCAGGCTATTTATTGGAATATTGGAAGAGTGAAGTTCTATTTAAAACACCATAAGATAATCAGATTAAATATTCAATAGCATCTGGATTTCCCTAGACAGCAAAACATTGCCATCTATGGCATGTTGATACAACCCACATGTAATCAGATTTGTAGAGTAACATCCTATTCCTCTGAGGCCGAAACTGGCCGCTCTGAAGGCGAGACGGCTGCAACCACTTATGCTCTTGTTAATATGCAAATCCTGTCCATATGGAGTTGTTATTCTGGTCCATTCTTAGCTCCAAGCTTTCCCTGTGCTACTGAGTGAAGATACTATTTCTATACTGTCCAAAGCCTGTCTATTGGTGAATTCATCTGTGTCTAGGTAGAAATCTCCACTTCTGTTGAGGATCCTGGGAAATAGAAGGCAAGGCTGAAACCCTTTAATGAAAATTAAGTGACCAAGCAGTGCAATACAGCCCTGTCTCTGTGAGGTTGCCAACTTGTGCCAGCTTTGGTCAACATTATTCTTTGCTCAGAGGTCTGCAATTAGATCAGATTTTCTAAAACACTTTAGTGTTGTGCATATATAAGAAAGAAAGGAGAGAAAACATTTTTAGGTGGTGCTGGTGTGTTGTTATAGTAACTTCAAAAGTCTAGGAATCTGAGGCAAAACACTTTAAACAGTTGGCCTCTTGCAATTTCCCAATAGCCAAAGGTTCCCACTGTGTTATTTCTACACCACTATCTCCTTTGTTAGTGATTTAGCAATCTCTGTTAGCAAATTCTCTATACTTCTTATGCATACATACTGAAGGTAAATTTTAAATAGCTGTACTGGTCGGGCCAAAGGTCCATCTTGCCCAGTGTCTTTTATCCAGTGACATCCAAAAAGGGGAGGCTAGGGAAGAGTGTAAATACTGGTGATACTTTGCCTAAGTCCTTTCCTTGTCTCCCAACCACGTGTGTCTGAGAGCCTTCCCCATCCAGAAGTGGTTTCTATGTATTAAGTCATCTTCATTGGATTCTGTTCCAGGAACTTGGTCATTACTCTCTGAGCCTGTTAGCTTTTAATATCTAATATTAGATGACCAAGAGTTAGATCAGAGTAGAGGTTAGAACTGGGGATACTGGATGAAGTAATGTAGTTCTGTTCTTGTTTCAACCATTATCTCACTATGAGACTTTGGGAAATCATGTAATCTCTCTAAAGATTTAAAAATCTTACTTGTAAAATGTGAAGAGTACTTACAAATCTTGAAACCTTTTTCTCACTCTGTACCGTGGGCAAATAAAATATTTTCATTTACCATCCTCATCAGTGTCGTCTATATCAAAGAAGATCTGTGAGAGAAGCATAAACATAAAAGGAGAAAATTTATTCCATTTAGACAAATTGCTGAGAAACTTGATACAAGAAAGACTCTTGTGATATGGTATGCTTTCTCTTGAACTCCGTATTTTAAGTACCTAAATAATGTTTCTACCCACACATTTACATCAGGTGTAGCATAAGGCAAAATTACCATTTTTGTACCCTTGTCATAAAGAATCTATACATTTGTGAAACTGGTTCTTCTCACTAAGTCTGGAAAATTTGCTCCATCTTGGAGCATAGATTTTGAACTATGAACAAAAGATATTTAAAGGCTGTTTTATGCTAATGACAATGTTTCATAGAATAATGCAAAAAACCCACAAGTCTTTTGAGACAACTGAAATTAGCCCTATACTACAGAGTGCCTACTCTGCAAAAATGCTGTGGCAATCATGGCTATTAAGTGAGACATCTATAGGAAGTAGTCTGAATACAACCCACAGTGACTGACACAGAAGGCAGGCAGAAGAGGTAGATATTTACAATGCTGCTTAGCATGATCCAAAGGCAACTATCTAAAGGCAGCAGAATTTTTTACATACGCTTTCTTTGGCATGTGGAGAGCTGTGTCTCTAAGTGGTCTCTTAAACTAATGGGGTTGAACAGCCTTGTTCTTGATTCATGGTTCTGCCTTGTTCAGGCTCTGAAAACCCAGCATTTTTTTGCTTATCTGTCCTGAATAACTTTATTTATTAGTCTTACCATGAGTTGTTAAACTAGTATTTATATAGCATACAGTGGTAGTTATCACTTTCTCTGAAAAGTACTCACCGCAATGGTGACAACGTATGCTTTCTGCTGTCCCTCCCTTCTCTTTGAGTACAGGCATTGGACGTAAGGATACCACTTTTTCACAATGAGTATAGTAAAGCAGTGAAATGGGTTGTGCAGGGAGGTTGTGTGGTCTCCATCCCTGCAGCTTTTCAAGATCCAAGTGGATAAAGTCCTGAGCAGCCTGATCTGATCTCCTAGCTTATTTTGTGAGACTTCCTGAGGTCCTTTCCAACCTGAATTATCCTACGATCCTATTCCACTTGGACAATAGAGACAACTGGATGCATATCTTTCACATCTTGAATAGCTCTCTACTCTTTGAGCTACTGCATTTAAAACAGAGTCAACAGATTTTTCTCTGGCAATGTTTTTACTAACAGACTGACCCTGCTCTCACTTAAAGAAAAGCAGGTCTAAGGTGACCAGACTTAGGAGGGATTTCCAGGATGCAATCCCAGAGTGACAGAGAGGCCTCTACCATCACTAAGTAAAGTGTCTGAAGAGAGTCAGGATTTCAGAAATACTCTTTTCCTGTGTATTTTCTTTCTTGGTAAGACTACACGCCTCCTTCCTCGGTGTACTGATGTTAGGAAAATTTCCACTCAGCATCTTAATTTTTGTGGATCCATTTCTGAAGGTTTATAGATATTTTTTTGGAATATAGTTGGAACAATTTTTCATTTCTGCTACTGAACTGGATGCTGCTCTCTGAGCAGCCAAATTGCTGTTAATGGATTGTTTGAATGTTTCTAATCTGTTTTGAGTCAAAAACAAAACAGATGAGCATGGAATACCTTAAGTGGCAATTTAAAATAACCTGGCTGTCTTCAATGTAATCTCTTGTGGTAGTTTAACTGCTGGGAGGTTGGTGGGGACTAAGATCATAATTTGCTAGGGCTGTCTCCAAAATAGCTGTTCTGTGATGGGAGGGCTAGGATTCAGTCTTCCACCTTACAGGCTAAATATCAACAGTACTGCAGTCCTCACAGCTACCATGACTGAGTTCCTTTTCCTTTCTTTTTCACAGTTCCTGGCTACCTTCTTCCTTCTGTTCCTCTGCGAAAATGTGACTACTTCTGTCTCTGTTTGTTACCAGGCATTTGTGGAGGAGCTCATAACCAGGACTGCCCCAGCCATCACTGTAGTTTTCTCTCTTAATTTCTGTACTAGCATTAAGACAACATTGGCAATGAGGCTGTGAGAAATACTGACAGCGAACTGAGATTTAGACTTGCAGTTCAATATATTTGTAGAAACTCTTATGAGAGGTTGGAAACAATAGCTGAGCATATTTGCATAGATGAAAAAGAGCTAGTTTACATGCCTGCAGCTGGTTGCTTTATTACCTGCGAAGACTTAGCCGCCGCCTTCTTAATAAGCATTGAAAACCCCATGACATTATTTCTGTGTATTCATTCTTAAATATATTACAAAGGGGTGTAAAAAATAGCAAATATGTTGTATAGGCATAAAAGACAGGATGCTCTACAAAGCTTTCCTAAGAGGCAGTGGGGGATGACTTTCAGATTGCACCTTTCTCCACGAGGGTGTTCTTTGTCTAGGGCATATATTTAAGGAACATCCATTAGCATGTTTCTGCAGGGGAAAAAGTACCCCATCAGACAGCATGCTAACAAACAAGTTGCTAAATGTGAATTCACATCTCTTGTAACAGGGAAACAAGTCAGGTTTAAAAGCCTTTGAGATGGTTTTGAGTGTTTTAGTGTAACACACTGCAAATGCTATTTCAATATCATAATTGACTTTCCTTGACACAAGAACATTCACTGATGGTTAATATGTTTTCTAATACAATGTCGTTTTTTGGACGCAGAATTAGCTAACCCAAAATCTCATCATTCTTGCATTGTTTTTCACAGAGAACTATTTCAACAAAATATTACTGACTGAAAAGAGGAGAAACCAGAATGATCTGTCTTCTACAGTGATCGTGGGATAAATATTCTGAAATATTAGTTGTTAAATGTAGAATGAATACATCTGAATAAGTAAGACAAACTCTGTGATCATGATACTTGCCATCTCTGAAAAACCCTATGGGGGAAAAATGTCTGAAATCAGATGTTACAGGAATGTTTTAGGAGCTAAAATTAGTCCCCAAGTCCTTGGAGTTTTTGGGTGGGGTTTTTTTAACCACTCGAAAGTGCAATTTTCAAAACACTTGTATAAAAGAATAGTTACTACTTTGTATAAATAAGCATCTGTAGTTGTAAATACTGAATTCTTCAGCTCTTGCAGGTGGTTAACAGGAAAAAAAAAAGTGCTTTCATGACTTCTTGGTGGGGTTGTTTTTTGTTTTGTGGTTTCAAGGAATTTGTTTCAATTTCACTATTTTCTGAATACCAGTTTATGTTCAGAAGTCCTTCTAGGCTGTGAAAAGCTTCATGGTTTTAGAAGATATTAGAGGCAAGTGAACTCTTTTAAGACACAGAGTTCCGAATGTGGAACAAAAAAATCAAAACTTCTCAGAAAGCATCCTGCTGCTTTTGAACTTTAAGTAGTGGTCATGTTCTAATCACTTTGACAATACTAAGAAAGACAGTTTGATAACTAAATTAAAAACTGCTAGATGCGTAAGGGAATAACAGTGAGATTAGAATCTCAAAAACTTTTAGTTCAAAAGTGCTATTGTATGATTTTGCAACTTTTACGTATTTCAAGAAACACCTTTACAGCATTGGCTATTAGAGATTCTGAATCTAAGTTGACATTTATTTTATATAGACAAACTAGGCAATTTACCCTCTCTGCTCTTGTTTTATTGTTTGAATAGGTCACAATGTCCTCCTCCTAAAACGGATAAACTCTGTGGGGTTTTTTTTTCCTCCTTGATATCCTACAGAGAATGACTTGCAATTCAGTGATGTCAAACAGCATTTGTATGTATTTATCTACTCCTTGTCACATTCTCATCTGGAGGATCCCAGCCAAGGAGGAAAGTTCTCTTGTAGTAGGAACTCTACTTACAATGAAGAGAGTCTGTTTCCCAGGGCACTTTCACATGCAGTATCTGTCTCTGAATGTCTATCTTCCTCCTTTGTGTTCTTTCCTTTCACAGATGCGTATTAGCAAAGAGAAGTTGACTGCAAATTAATTGCTTTGCCTTTTCTCACTGTTTTACCCCCTCCTAATAAGTTGTCACGTAAAGTGGCCTATAAAAGCTAGTGTTAGTTTTGTGTATCTCCAGTGGAATAGATCCCAAGCCCTTTAATCAAAACAACTTCACTGCCATTATGATCACCATTTAAAAATTACATTTCTGGCATCAATTTATATGAGTTATTGATTAAARAAAAAAAAAAAAAAAGAAAAAAAAAAAATCAGTCTCTGTTTCACAGCTTTTGAGCCCCAGCCCACTCTATACAGCTGTATTCTTTTGCAAATTAGAAAAATATAAAATGAGACAACATTTTCCTTTCAAAAATGCATTGTCATTTTCCTGGCATCTTCATACTAATAGTATGTTTCAAGTTTTTTAGCATTTGTAAAGTTTGCTTCGTGACATATTTAGCTATTATATTGATCTGTGTAACAACACTTTAGAGCTAACATTTAAAAATTGAAAGCTAAAATGCAACTTTGTAGGCAGAAAGTTTGGATTTTTGTACATGTCAGCACAGCAGGCTTTTTCTCCAAGCAAGCCTAGTTAGAATAGTGACTTGTCAACAGATCAAGTACATAGCTGAAATAAGTGTTCCTTGTTTTAAAACATCTGATCTGGATTAATTATCCATTAAAACACCAAATCAAATACAAAAGCTCCTGTTATTTTGCCAGAGTCTGTGAAGAATGTAACATGATTTTTGCCCAGGAACAGCATAACCTCAGGCTGAAATATGTAAGCCAAAGAACTGACCATGTGCTTTATCTCTTGAGTTTACATTTTATAGCTAGGGAATGAACTCCTGAGGACCATGTTACCTCTAAGAGAAATATTCCAAGCTTCAAGCATGACTCTGAAGCTTGAAATTTCCATTGCTGTGTGATACTTTCCTGATCAAGAACTGCATAAGAAGAATACTTTGTATTTTATGCATACTGTCATCCTATGGAACTATAATGCAGTCAATTAATTAATTAAAATTAAGTTTGGTACAGTCGTGCAAGCATTCCTTTAAGAGAGTTTGCTCTCTAATGTGACTGACGTATCTATCATTCTGCATTGTTTAAAAAAACAAAACCAAAACCCAACCAAAGAAATCCAACACTGCAATTATAATGAATGAAAATGTATGTACTGCTAGTCAGTCACCCAGTAAATGAGAAGCAAGCCTTTCGGTTATTCCATCAGACAGTATCTTAACAGATACTTTAGTAGTAGGAGGTAAAGGTTACATGGGCAGTTGAATTCCAATTTACATTTTTAATAAAGGGCTGTGCTTATAACGGCTGCTGTGTGGKTTTTTTTTTTTTTTTTTCTCTCAGAGCAATTGGCTTTTTGTCTGAATTATGTATAGCGAGGAACAAAGGAAAAATACTTGTCTCTTCTGGGGAGCATCCAGGTCTTCAAAGACTTGTACATGTGCCTAGCAATTTCATGTTAATAACATTACTTTAAAATGCAATTACAATAAAATTAATAATGGGCCTAGCTTTCAGGATCAGTGACTTTCACTTCAAATTGTTCTTAATGGGTTTTGGTGCATGTCAAAATTGTCCCCAAACTGGCAGCTCTGGAGATTGCCCCCCTCTCTGTGTGTTTGGAGTTAACGCAGCTGGGTGAGGCAATCCTACCTTCTGTGCCAACTTGTTGCTGCATTTCAAAGGTGAGAGATAGTGGTCGTTCTCAAGGGAAGTAAATCAGAGCTAATAGAGTTATCCACTTGTCCTCTAGAACAGATATTTCTTTTGTCAATTTTAATTGCTGTAGCGTGTGATAGAAAATCATAGAATCATAGAATAGTTGGGGTTGGAAGGGACCTTTAAAGGTCATCTAGTCCAACTGCCCTGCCACAGGCAGGGACAATCTCCAACTAGATCAGGTTGCTCAGAGCCCCATCCAACCTGACCTTGAATGTTTCCAGGGATGGGGCATCTACCACCTCTCTGGGCAACCTGTGCCAGTGTTTCACCACCCTCATCATACAAAATTTCTTCCTTATATCTAGTCTCAATCTACCCTCTTTTAGTTTAAAACCATTCCCCCTTGTCCTGTCGCAACAGGCCCTGCTAAAAAGTTTGTCCCCATCTTTCTTACAAGCCCCCTTTAAGTACTGATAGGCTGCAATGAGGTCTCCCCAAAGCCTTCTCTTCTCCAGGCTGAACAACCCCACTCTCTCAGCCTTTCTTCATAGGAGAGGCGTTCCATCCCCCTGGTCATTTTCATGGCCCTCCTCTGGACCCGCTCCAACAGCCCCGTGTCTTTCTTATGCTGGGGGCTCCAGAGCTGGATGCAGTACTCCAGGTGGGGTCTCACTAGAGCAGAGTAGAGGGGCAGAATCACCTCCCTCGACCTGCTGGCCATGCTTCCTTTGATGCAGCCCAGGGTATGGTTGGCCTTCTGGGCTGCGAGCGCACATTGCCAGCTCGTGTCCAGCTTTTCATCCACCAGTACCCCCAAGTCCTTCTTGGCAGGGCTGCTCTCAATCCCTTCATCCCCCAGCCTGTATTGATACCGGGGGTTGCCCCAACCCAGGTGCAGGACTTTGCACTTGGCCGTGTTGAACCTCATGAGTTTCACACGGGCCCACTTCTTGAGCTTGTCCAGGTCCCTCTGGATGGCATCCCATCCCTCAGGCGTGTTGACCGCGCCACTCAGCTTGGTGTTGTCGGCAAACTTGCTGAGGGTGCACTCAATCCCACTGTCTATGTCGTTGATGAAGGTATTAAACAGTACCGGTCCCAGTACGGACCCCTGCGGGATGCCACTCGTCACCGACCTCCATCTGGACATTGAGCCATTGACCACTACCCTCTGGATGCGACCATCCAACCAATTTCTCACCCACCAGACAGTCCACCCATCAAATCCATACCTCTCCAGTTTAGAGAGAAGGATGTTGTGGGGGACCGTGTCAAAGGCCTTACAGAGGTCCAGATAGACGACATCTGTAGCTCTTCCCATGTCCGCTGATGTAGTCACTCCATTGTAGAAGGCCACTAGGTTGGTCAGGCAGGACTTGCCCTTGGTGAAGGCATGCTGGCTATCTCAAATCACCTCCCTGTCCTCCATGTCCCTCAGCATAGCTTCCAGGAGGATCTGTTCCATGATCTTGCCAGGCACAGAGGTGAGGCTGACTGGCCTGTAGTTCCCCGGGTCTTCCTTTTTCCCCTTTTTAAAAATGGGGGTTATGTTTCCCCTTTTCCAGTCAGTGGGAACTTCACCGGATTGCCACGACTTCTCAAATACAATGGATAGTGGCTTAGCAACTTCATCCGCCAGGTCCTTCAGGACCCGCAGATGGATCTCATCGGGTTCCATGGACTTGTGCACCTTGAGGCTCCTTAGATGGTCTCGAACCTGATCTTCTTCTCCAGTGGGCAGTTCTTCATTCTCCCAGTCCCTGCCTTTGCCTTCTGCAGCTTGGGCGGTAAGGCTTGAGTGCTTGCCAGTGAAGACTGAGGCAAAAAAGTCGTTGAGTACCTCAGCCTTCTCCGTATCCCGGGTAACCAGGTCTCCCGTTTCCTTCTGGAGAGGGCCCACATTTTCCCTAGTCTTCCTTTTATCCCTGACGTACCTGTAGAAGCTTTTGGACAAGTAAGAATACACAATAAGTAAGAATCACTTTTAGATAAGTAAGAATAGACATGTTAAACCTCAGCTAGCCCTGTCCTAGTTCTGTTGATATCAGTGGGAGTTTTATTACTGAATTCTAAAGCTAGACAAATGTTAAGTGCTTTGAAATTCAAATTAAAGAGTGGTTATCTACATGACAACTATAATCTTACATAAAATATTGCTTAAACGGCCTTAGGGAAGCAAACTGACCAAAAGGAGATACTGGGACTGTACCCTTAACATGGCTCCATTTAGTTGTTACATAAAAAGGTTACCAAGTTAAAAAAACAGAACAGAATAAATAAAATGTAAAACACTGCTTTGAACTAGAGCTCCTGCAGATGCACAGCACGTTATTCTGAGTGTTGATTAAATTTCCATTTTTAAAAGACATAGTACACATGTTAAAATGAAGTTTGTTCATGAGATTTCATACTTTATTCCTAGATGATGCGATTTTATAGCCTTCCTGTGAAATCTGAACATACTCTTTTGTAAAAGAAGCAAGGGTTTTTTGAGGTGTACTGCTGCTGGAACAGCAGCAACATTTTCAAGCAATACATGAGATGGACATCTAAATTAGTCATACCTCAGAGTAGTGGACTGATAAGGTTATTTTTGGTCACACATCTGTGCACTCCCACTGTTGTTGTTAGCATTTAAGCTCTCTTCTGCTAACTTTTTGCTTTCTATGGATCTAAGGTTCTTTTTTGTCTGAATCAACAAGAGCAATCTGTCTGTGGTGGCTACGGCTTGGCTGGCTGCCAGGTGCCCACCCAGCCTCTCTCTCACCCTCCTCCTCAACAGAACAGTGGAAGAAAATAAGATGAAAAAGCTGTGGGTCAAAATAAGGACAAGGAGATAATTTACCAATTTCTGTCATGGGTAAAACAGACTCGACTTGGGGAAATTAAATTATTTCCAATTAAAATATATTTTTCTGGTGAGAAAAAAAGACCAATTAAAACGACAACTTCCCCCTGAGCAGCGCAGGGGATGGGGAATGGGGTCAGTCCATGATGGTTCATCTCTGCTACTCCTTCTTCTTCACACTTTTTTTTTCCTGCTGCAGCGTGGTCTCCTCCCCCGGTGCAGGGGAATCCCTGCTCAGGCACCTGGAGCACCTCCTCCCCTCTGTCTCCTCCGACCACAGTGTTGCAGGGCTGTTTCTCATTCTTTTTCCATCACCCCTCAGTGCCCTTTCTTAAATATGTTTTCCCTGAGGTGCCACCACCATCGTGGCTGAGGGGCCGGGCTGTGCCCTGCGGCGGGGCTGCTGGGGCTGGCTGGAACCGGCAGTGTCCAGCACAGGGCAGCCCCCGCCTCCCCTGACAGCTGCCGCCCTGCAGCCCTCACTGCCAGCGCCTGGGCCCCTGCGCCCGGTACGCTGCTGTATTGCGTGGACTGATTAAAAAAATATGGTTGCAAACTCATCTAACTACTGACAAATTTTCAGAGAAATGTGTGATATCTTGCAAGAAGGTACACCTCGCATTCCTGGTGCTCTCCCATATTTAGAGGTACATGCTAAAAAGTCTTGCATGAAACTGAAACCATTATCCATTATTTGAGTTCCACTTTAGAGGTTCAAAAAAAAAAAATTGTTTTTGTTCCACATATTTCTATAAATTTCTGGAATTTCATTGTTTAGGCCTTGTCCTAAAACTGCTAAAATTTATTTTTTCTTTTTCTATGAAACAGAGCAATTGCTTGTACTCTCGCTTTTCTTCTGCAGCGGTGCTGCTTGAAGTAAGCAGTTGTGGCGTTGTGACCTTATGAACTTTGGAATTGCCATATTTTGGATTGAACTGATGATGCCTCAGTGTGCTTCACCTCTCCCTCCCTCTGACAGAAACTACATGGGGAGATCTGCATAAGCCTTGAACCATCAGGGCCTATACCCTTGTTGGGGGGGGGAGGGAGTGGCTCTTCCTTCGTCTTAAAACAAAACAAAACAAAACAAAAAAACCCAAACAAAACAAACAAACAACAACAACAAAACCAAACAACCAAAACCAACAAAAAACCCCCAAACAAACAAACAAACCCCAGAAACAAAAATCCTATTTAAATCTGTATTTTTTTCCCCCATACAAATTTTGGGAAGTCTTAGCTTTCATATTCTATGGCAACAAAATTCACTGTTGATTTTCACTTTCTATGAAAATGCATTTACTTTATTCAGTTTGAGTTTATCAGTTCCATGTTTCAATTAAACAGGCAATCGTAGGAAAAACATTATGTCTGTTTTTCCAAAGCAACATTTGTTTCTAAGTCATTTACTTTATCAAAAAGTGTTTTCTTCTTAGTCTCATAGACAATTCTGTAAACAGGGTGTTATGTGGAGCAGCATTTATCCATGAATTGCATTTATATCAACAAAATCGGTACTTGTTCGAAATGCCTTGCAGACAGCTGCAGCAGTGTCAATCATTTGAAAGTAGGTATCTTTTTATAGAGTACTTCTCAGGATGTCTTCTTGAACTTTCCTTTGAATTTTACATAAAATAAATTAGTCCTTCCATCAGCCAGTAAATTAGAAGATTGAAGTGAGTAGCTGTTCAAATCAACATGTTGTTATCATTAGGTACCACAGATACATATTAAAGTATGGATATATTAGCTGTCTTTCCTCATCGTTCCCTTATACCTAATCATAAGGCTGTCTCAGATGCATGATTTGCAGCTGAGCTGTAACAACGGCATCAGTCTCTTCAGAGTGCTCTGAAGGCACAGCTTCAGTTAGTTACTCTGGCAATGATGTGATTGAACTAGAAGATGGAAAAAGGCTTAATGAAATAATGTTCTGGTCAGACAAAGCAGTTCAGGAAAATGAGGTTTCCTTTTGTTCCGGACGTTGTTTAATCTTCTGCCACTTAGCTTACATATAGCTTTGTACAGTTAGCTTTGATCAGCTTCAAATGTGAAAGAAAATCTGTGTGCTGGTTTCATGTCTCTCTCTGAGTGCTTTCCTGGTGTGCTTGAACTGAAGTGTTCACAACTTAATTTGAATGTGTTTTCCCTGTGTTTGAAAACTACCTATTCTTAACTTTTTTTTTCTTTGATGCATTTGTATCTGCAACATGAAGAACACCTTCTTTAAAGTTATTGCTAAAAAAGAGTTTGAGAAACATTTAAGGCAAAGCAAGAGTTCTTACCTACTTTGAACTTACAAGATGTAACTTTTATGGTTTTGTATCAGCTGTGATGATTGTTAATGTCTCCTGGTTTTGGTTAAAAAGTCACTGTCAATGAGTGTTTGTTGTTGTTGATTTTTAGCAAGTCCATCATATATATAGATCCTCTCTTGTCTTCGTAAATACAATATTACAAAAGTATCCAGTGTCTTGTATCCTTGAGCCCAAATAGGAAAAATACCAAATAGGTAAAAAGACTTGAGTCTTCCATTTGCCAGTTGCTCATAGATAATCTGCTCTCGTGCTTCCCTGTCACATACAGAATTTCTAAAATCCCCAGGACCAAATAAACTTTTCTTCTATTAAATATTCAGAACATTTCCAGGAACACTTAGATGTTAACAGGAATGTCAGAATCACAAGCACAAGTACAGCTAAAACATCCTTTTTAAAAGTATTTCTTTGTAGGTGCTTTAGGAGTTGTCACGCAAATACTTTTGCAAGCCTGTCTGGGTAGCAGTGTATAGAGTAATGGATGCTRTTGTGTCAGGCTAGAAAAATGATTTTATTCAGGTGAGGTTTGTTTTTCTTGGAGGGAGCAGTTCAGGACAAATAGTGAATCAGAGAAATTATGAAGTTCCAAAGTTGGGAGTTTGATTTAATATGTTGTCTTTTCAACTAAAAACACAAAGGGAATATGTGCATTAGAATGCATACATTGCAAAAAGGAAACGCTGAAAACTTGAACAGTAGAGCTTTAGCAGAAGAATTTTGACCTCATCTGCAATGGCAGTTCATAGGGAGTAGAAGAAAGGTGGCTTCCAGGTAGCCAGAAATGGATTGGAGTCAAGATTTTAGATTCTGCATATAATCAAATAGAAAGTCCATCCAAATCATCGATTTAATCTGTTTCATACAGTAAAGCTGTTTCATAGGTAAGGTATTGGTGGATTACTTATAAAAGCCTGTTTTCACATCAGTAAGAGACTTTTCTTCCAGTCTTATAAGCTGCTCAATGTTTTAGACTGACTCCCCTGACTGCAATAAGGAGTGAACTTGCTAAGGACTTCAGAGAGTGAAGGGTCTATATGGGATCAGAGAAGTGGGATCTTTTTTCCCAGAAGTGTAGGGTACAGTTACTCTCCTTTGCTGAATTGCTATTCTTAAACACAAAGGGTCTTGCTTTCTAGGCTTATGTTAAGCCTTATGTGATATGCAAGTTTCATGACTGAATATCTGTATAAACTTTGTGCAAGAGAAGCCA
Source organism: Phoebastria nigripes (assembly GCA_035582835.1). Classification (NCBI taxonomy): domain Eukaryota; kingdom Metazoa; phylum Chordata; class Aves; order Procellariiformes; family Diomedeidae; genus Phoebastria; species Phoebastria nigripes. The sequence goes on from JAYKAV010002962.1 coordinate 73,719, forward strand.
CAGTCTTTCCTCTTTAATAGTAGTACAAGTGGTGGTACAATTGCAAGAGGGGAAAAAAAGGATGATGGAGTAGATAATTCTTAACATATAAATACAGTGAAACAGCTGTTAATAAAAACTCCTTAATAAATAGGGTAGAACAAATAAAAAGAAAATTGTGTTATTTTGTCACTGACTAGAGTTGGATGAAATGTACAGATATTTCAAATTGTCATCATCAAGGTTGAAAGAAATTTATATTGACACTGAATTGCTGATATAAAAAGCACTGAAATAGATGTGCTTCTGAAAGAAATTAAAACCACTGATAATGATTCAAAAAGCACTCTTCACTGAAAAATGCATAATTTTAGTAGCCAAGCTTAATTTTTCAAATATTTATAAAAGAAGATTGTATGAAAATATTCTTCATGTTTTTCATGCTTCCTGGATGGTTGGCACAACTGTACATGAATGAATGCTACTTCAAGCCACTGCAGCTATGTAAAGGAATATTCCCAGAAGGCAGGGGTATCTTTAAATGATGTAAAGCTCTATGCCACTCTGAAAGCTATCTGTGAGGATGTATGAAGCTGTATGTTAGGATGTACACTGGTGAAATGACTTTTCTGTCTCTGTGCCTGTATCCCAGGTGATATTCAGAGACTTTTGGCCGCTGTTTAGGGTTTAGCCTCCCAAGTAGCTATGGAATGACTGACCAAAAACTGCTGAAGTCACTGAAAAGACTCTTGTTTATAATTGCGCCCAAGTGAGCCAGAACTTGTAATCTTGAGTTGAAGCTGATGTCTCAGAGCTTAGAAATATGAAATAGTTTACAGAAAGCTTTTCAGAGTTGCTTGACTTTTAGAATTGTAATCTAGCCACTAAGCCCTTTTTTTTTTTTCCTTTTTTTTTTTTTTTCCTAAGGGCTCTTGGTTCAGAAATGTGTTCCAGAGACTGATTTTTAATATGTTCAGTAAAGAACCAATGCATTGTCTCTCTGCAAGGTGATGGTTACCAAAAAAAAAAAAAAAAAAGATACCAGTTGTAATCACAATCCCAAAAGCAAAAATATCTAATAGTAATCACGTTCATCCAGAATTTGGAAAGATTTTAAGGGGGAAATTGATTGTCCCAAGAACTGCTTATGCTTAGTAGAAAATAAGGAAATATTTATGTAGTCTTTAGGTTTCCTTGTGTGTTACTTTTAACAGAGCATTATGTACAACCTCTCAGCTTTTTATAACTCAGTTCCATTGTTCTGGGAACAACTCAGGAAAGAAGTAGCATGTGTGTTCCTCCCACAGCTTTACAAGTGTGTGCCTATCAGTAACACCTGCAACACCTCTGGCTCCAGGACCCAGATGTGTATGTATAAGTGTGTGTAAATTAGCTACAAATGACACAACACATGAGGCCCAGGTACTCCAGATGAGTTATATAGGCATCGGGATGGCAGTAAGTAATGCCAGTTGTAATTCTCCACATTTGGATGATTAAAGTGTGCTTTGTCTTTCATAAACAGCTGAGTGGGAGTATATGCTTTGCTGCTGCTGCTTACCATGTAAGTGTTAAAGTTTGCATGTAAGCTCTTACGACCCGTCTTAGAATAAGAAGATTCCTGTAGAAGGAAAGTATGATAATATTTTCTGGAAGAGCAAATTTTACTAAGGAGTTTTCTTCAGCTGTTGATAGCCCTGACTGAGAATTTGCTCTTATTTAACCTATGTGAACCTAGAATGCCAGGAAGTAACATTTCTTTAAAGCCATTTGGTTAAAGAGATTCTGCCTCTAGGGTACAAAATGAAACAAGAAAGCACTGTTTGTTTACCAGGGTAACACTTGGAATTAAAATCTTGGTTTAACTTGTGTTATTTCACAGTTGGTTGAAAGCATACATTAAGATAGATTCAAATTGGGAATTGGAGTACTGTGCTGCTTCTAGGGTAGCAGAGGTCTAGGTGACTGTATAGGGCAGCATAAAACACTCCTGCTAAACTTAACTGTTTTCAAATTGTTACACGTTATCAGTGCAGTTCAACTCGTGGTGGCTGCGTATGGAGATGCAATCAATGGCTTTGCACCAAAACCAGCTCTGTTCGAGGCAGTAATTGAATAGAGATTCATACTGCTCTGCTATTAGTAATTTTAAAGTATAATATATATTGGTCTATGAACCTATAAAATGCTGTAAACCAAGGAAAGGGGTAGATTGAAATRACAAGTTAGAAGATGTATCATGCAAGGGATAGCCATTATAAATCAGCTAATATTGTAAAAGCATAGTAAATGTTGTCTGAACTCTGCTCCATTAAAATTAATGGAAATTCTGTGATCAAATTCAATGAGGAACATGGGTAAACACTCCTGAAAGCCCAGTCCCTTTAGGCCAGTTCCTTATCTATTTGGTATTGTTTAAATCTGTAGGTTCAGTTATGTACTGCCTCGGTAGCTGAGTCTTCTATTTTAATCTAATACACAATTGGACTGAGGCTTTCAAAGCAGTTCATTGATTAAAATTGATGGAAGAAGAGTAGCTAAATTCTCTGCATGTTTTGAAAATTTTAGCCTTTGGGTGTTAACTTGCAGTCTTTAATCAGTCCTTAATCAAGTAGAATTCTCAGTGGGACTTTTGCTTGAATAAAAACTACACTATTTGATCTTTTGGCAAGAAGGTTTTACAGGAAACTGGTTTCTGCAAGCAGAAGGAAATTTATGCAAGAAAGGTTCTAAAGTACATGAGAACAAACATCTCTTCCCAATTATAAATAGTTAAGCACTTTTTATTGGTTGTGGTGGTGGGTTTTTGGTGAGCAAGAATATACTAACAGATAATCCGAAATGCAAATAAAATAGAAATAGTTGCTTCAGTTGACATAATGCTTCCACACATTTCTAGTTGACTTTTTTGTATCACAAAAAACTTTTTCTTGCATGTGTCATTATAGTTTTACTTTAATTTTCAGTGACTGCTGCTTATAGAATAGAGACATTGCTTACAGGGTGAAGAACATCACTAGTCCTGCTTCTGAGGTCTGAAGAGGCATTCTCAGAGAGATGGATGCCCTGATCTGCTATCTAAGCACCATCACTTTATAGTGTATTCATCAGAATCTAAACTCCAGAATTGTAGATATATTTCTTACATATATATATATATWTTTTTTTTTTCTGCAAAGAAATTTGTGACTTAAACTAAAATGCAACTGTACTATTAAGAAAATCCAGTTTACAGGCTTGAAAGCAAGTAACGTTTTAGCATTTTCTTTTTGGCAGTTCAAATGGTCACTTATTTTGAAGTGAGGCATAGCTAGTATCCAGATTTTTGTTCTTTAAAGCAATGAGCAAATTATATATAAAAAAAAGCAAGATGGTCTGCTGAGATTCAAATTCTGCAAGACAAGAATTTCCAAGTTTATTCTTTTTTCAGAGGAGTAGTGGCGATAAAGGGCAAAACCCCTCTTTTGAAATATGGAGAAAGTGTATAGGAACACTGTCTTACATAATAGTGCTGTACTTAAAATAGGTCTAAAAGTTTTGTCATTTAAACCACAGGGAAATTGCAATCCTGTAAATTCCAACACTACAAATTCCAGAGGTGCACTGATTTCCTTACAGCTCCTGTGCACCAATTTTTTTGCATTGACATTTCTGGGGTAGGGCTCTATTTTTGTAAATGCTTTGAACTATTGTTAACCTCACTTTTGTTTAGAAATGATTCTCACTTAAAGGTAGTTCTGAGAAGTGTCCACTGCCCTTTTGGATTCCTTTAGGACATTGAATGAGGAAAATCTCATAGAAGAAAAAAAAAAGAGGAGAGCAGGAAACACCTGATTAAACAATGAAGTCTGTGCATGCGTAGCCTCCTTACAAAACTGTCCTTCCTAACACCAGTAAATCTTTTATTTGTATAAAAGTTCCTCATACACACAAATTATAGTGTATGATGAGAATGTTTTCTGCAAATTATATGGACCAGCGGCCTTATTGGGGGCCATTCACAGAAGCACCAGATTTGGTTTTAGGCACTTAAAATGAACTTTAGGTCTTAGTAATGTGTTGTGATGACAAGAGCAAATGAAATATTCAAAAATTAAATTAATAGAACTGGGAAAATGGAAAAATGTCTCATACCTTTTCTCTGAAGCTCTAATCACATGCACTGTGCAGAAGCCTTGTGTAAAACTGTATGGTGACAGATCCATAATCATGGCATTTAAAATGGGGAACTCCTTTTTATAAAGGAAACCAGAAGTTCAAATTCTCCCAAATTTTAAAGGTGTCAATACCATTTGTGGAAAAAATTGAGTTTTCCTCCCAAATTGAACAAATCAAACATGCTAGGCCTCATATATAAATGACCCTGAGTTCTTGAGGATTATATATTATGCTGTATCCACAATTCTTGCTATAGGAAATACTTGTGATGTTCTCAAGTTTAGAATTGAGATGATACTGGTGAAAAGCATTTACACTCTCCTGTATTCTCCTGCTCTGTCTTTACTGGGACTGGAAGAGCTCCTTGTAAAACGCAGCTGCTGCCCTTTGACTCATACCTGCTTGGAGCAAAGACCTCCGAACTGTCAGGGCCCTGGGTGCCCTGCGTTGTCGGAAGCCTGTGCCCACCCTTTTACCTTGCTGATCCTCACCTTGCCTGACCTCCCAGCTCGACCTCGGATGCTACAGACCTAGCAGCCCCGTCCCGCTGCCCACTGGCAAAATGCATGTAGCAGAAAGGGCCGGGGCTGTACTGAATTAGCATCTTTGAGTCTCAGGGCAACAGGTAGCACTTTCTAGAGTAGTCCTCTAATATGATCTGCATTGCATGTAGTATTTTCAGAGAAATTCTGAAAGAAAGAATAATTGAAGACCTTCATAAAGGAAAAGGGCTTAGAAAGCAACATGTATTTATTACGACGTAGTTTGTGTAAGACTGACCTGGTGTCTTTCTCTCCTAAAAAACATTCTGAACAAGGGGGATGTGATGAATGCAATCAGTTCTTTTTAAAATATTTATTGTTAAATGGAAAATTATTAGTCAAAATGGCGGTGTTTTGGGGAACTAACCAAAGAACTGTATGGTGAGTAAGGGAAGAACCAGATGGCATTTGTCATAAGATAGTTTTAAATTTTTCCTGCTGAAAACAGAGGCAAAGGTGGGTATCAGACTTAAAATTTCTAGGGTTCTCCTGACCTGCGGTATGATCCTGTCATGTTTCTTGTTGTGTCTTACGTGGTAAATCGATGATATAATCCTGCCACAAGATCAAGGCTAGGTTTAGTGGAATTTGTCTCCATCTTTACCAAGCATTGAAGCTGAGTCTTGATGAAGAGCTATTGAGGAAACTCCTGCATTATTTATGTCTGTCTGTATAGAGAATGATTTTCACAATATACTTGTGTATGGGAACCAAAATGACTAATGGAACAGAGCAGTCAACTTATAAGGAAGAGACAAGGCTGGAAAAAAGGCAGCTGGGAGATAATAAGGCTGAGAGTTGATATGATCAATGTTCACAAAATCATGAAGATCATGGGTAAAATGAATACAGAGCTGTTATTTCCCAAATCCTGCAGTGTTTGAGCTACAGTGTATTGATGAAACTATTAGGACTTTGGTTTAAAGCACAGAAGAAAGCACTTCTTGGACTTCTGAAATTTATTGCCAAAGGAGGATGTGGAGGCAGATTTAAATTCATGGACAACAAGTCCATACAGAGATACCAAGTGAATAGGCAGGGATGTACTTTCTAATATCCTTCATCTAATAAGATGCCAGGGAAGCATGGAAGAAGCAGAATACAAAGACTGGGCTTGTGTGATTTCTCCCAGGTAGGATCTGCTTGTGCCACTGATGGAGACAGGATGCTGGTCCAGGTGGGACACTGCACCGGCCCAACAGGGATGTCCTTATGTTCCTGTATTGTTAAGCTTCAGTATATTAAAAATTGTGTACCCATATATCAACCCTAGGATTTGGAAGGAGATTTTCATTTCAACTGGATTAATGCTTTGTCTTTTGATAAGTAAAATAATAGGACAGTCTTTCAAAAGGGATGGTTTCAACCTGGCACGTGCAGCAGAAATCTACCATTAAATAATTCTTCAGGAGATTAGATGTGGATCAAGGAAGGAATGATAAGAAATTCTTAGGTAAATTGTGTGAATCTAAACGTGACAGTGTGTTGGCAAATCAACAGATATTCTATTCCCACAGGAACAGTAATCCTCGTACAGGCTTGCTGCTTTACTCTTACTGTCTACAGTAGTCCAAAACAGGACACTTGAGATACAAGGTACATTACAGTAAAGCTAAATGGTAGCTGGTAATACGAAGTATTATTGTGGAAAAGACATTTTCTAGTAATCAAACAATAGCAGTTGTATATCTGGCATGCAGCAGAACAATACTGGAGGAGGCATCTTGGTCTCAAAGTGAGTTTGTAACAAATGCCTCTTAAGCAAACAAATCCCTCTTAGGGACCATATGCTGTTGTGTAATTGGTAACTGGAGAATTTTGGTAATCTCATATGACAAGTACCACACAATATAAAGTATTAGAATCTAACTGATGCCTTATAATGGATATCTGTCTCTGGATCCACTGAAATGGTGATACCTTTGAAACAAGCGTTCTGAAGGGGGTTCTCAAGCTATCAAAAATTAGATTTTCAAAATCCCCATATGTTTCAATACTAAAAGGTAATTTCTGATTTTGTTAATATTCTACACGATGCATCCTTATATTTTGACATGTTGTCTCCAAGTTTCTATGGTCTTTTCTTCTCTAACTTTAACCTAAGTTCTATAAAAGTGGGGGCCTGTCCAGTCCTGGAAAACTGTAAGCCAACCTGTTCAGCTCATCATACCCGTTTGCCTTTCTTTGCTGCTTTTATTTGCTGTGCTATAGTTTTATCTGTCCCTAAGGCATACTAATTTACAACTCCTTTTTACTAGACCAATAAAGAGATTTTGTGCTATGGCTTTGGTTTATTATCTGATGCTCTAAAACACTGGGTCAGATAGAACAGTGCTGCATCAACTGGAAATTGAATTGCAGCAGCATTTTTTTGTTGGTTTGTTATTTTTTTTTTTTTCCTGATTTGAGATTTGTCTGATAAATTGAGCAGTTGTTCTTTGTGAACGTGCCACATGGTAAAGTGTGTCTGTTGCAGATAGGGGGAAAATTCCAGCTTCCTGTGGTTCACTGTATGCCACAGATTTTGGTTTTCTTATTTTTTTCATTTTTTAACAAAAGAGGTGGATCTCTGTCATTAAAAAGTGTGTTAAGATCAAAAACTCATAACAAAAGAAAAGCTGATTGAACTACAGTTGCAAATATATTTAAATAAGTAGATTGTTAGACTTTGATTAATGTGAGTTACAGAGATGATCCTCTGTGGTGGGAGTTTAAGACTTTAATGAATTTTATTTATGGAATAAATAAGCAGCCTGAGGTTTTCTCCTTTATCCACCATTTTCCGAAAAGACGTTAAGACTCCTGTTTATATAGTGGTGTTCAAGTGTGCCCAGAATATTTTTCAGCTGTGTTTCAAAGCTGTGATAGAAAGATTTCTGATCTTGAATCAGTGATTCTGGTTCAGGGTAAAACCGGAAAGAATTGCTGGGACCAGAGAACAATTGACACCTCAGCACATAGCTGAGTCCAATGAATGTTGAATCCCTTATGGTTAAGACCTCAGGCTGCAAAAAGCAGACAGTCCAGCAGAAGTCTTGTATTTTTTTCCTGGCAAAGGAGCTCTGAGAAAATAGTGGGAAGGTTTTTAGAAAATAGAATCATAGAATCATAGAATAGTTGGGGTTGGAAGGGACCTTTAAAGGTCATCTAGTCCAACCGCCCTGCCACAGGCAGGGACAATCTCCAACTAGATCAGGTTGCTCAGAGCCCCATCCAACCTGACCATGAATGTTTCCAGGGATGGGGCATCTACCACCTCTCTGGGCAACCTGTGCCAGTGTTTCACCACCCTCATCATACAAAATTTCTTCCTTATATCTAGTCTCAATCTACCCTCTTTTAGTTTAAAACCATTCCCCCTTGTCCTGTCGCAACAGGCCCTGCTAAAAAGTTTGTCCCCATCTTTCTTACAAGCCCCCTTTAAGTACTGATAGGCTGCAATGAGGTCTCCCCAAAGCCTTCTCTTCTCCAGGCTGAACAACCCCACTCTCTCAGCCTTTCTTCATAGGAGAGGCGTTCCATCCCCCTGGTCATTTTCATGGCCCTCCTCTGGACCCGCTCCAACAGCCCCGTGTCTTTCTTATGCTGGKGGCTCCAGAGCTGGATGCAGTACTCCAGGTGGGGTCTCACCAGAGCAGAGTAGAGGGGCAGAATCACCTCCCTCGACCTGCTGGCCATGCTTCCTTTGATGCAGCCCAGGGTATGGTTGGCCTTCTGGGCTGCGAGCGCACATTGCCAGCTCGTGTCCAGCTTTTCATCCACCAGTACCCCCAAGTCCTTCTTGGCAGGGCTGCTCTCAATCCCTTCATCCCCCAGCCTGTATTGATACCGGGGGTTGCCCCAACCCAGGTGCAGGACTTTGCACTTGGCCGTGTTGAACCTCATGAGTTTCACACGGGCCCACTTCTTGAGCTTGTCCAGGTCCCTCTGGATGGCATCCCATCCCTCAGGCGTGTTGACCGCGCCACTCAGCTTGGTGTTGTCGGCAAACTTGCTGAGGGTGCACTCAATCCCACTGTCTATGTCGTTGATGAAGGTATTAAACAGTACCGGTCCCAGTACGGACCCCTGCGGGATGCCACTCGTCACCRACCTCCATCTGGACATTGAGCCATTGACCACTACCCTCTGGATGCGACCATCCAACCAATTTCTCACCCACCAGACAGTCCACCCATCAAATCCATACCTCTCCAGTTTAGAGAGAAGGATGTTGTGGGGGACCGTGTCAAAGGCCTTACAGAGGTCCAGATAGACGACATCTGTAGCTCTTCCCATGTCCGCTGATGTAGTCACTCCATTGTAGAAGGCCACTAGGTTGGTCAGGCAGGACTTGCCCTTGGTGAAGGCATGCTGGCTATCTCAAATCACCTCCCTGTCCTCCATGTCCCTCAGCATAGCTTCCAGGAGGATCTGTTCCATGATCTTGCCAGGCACAGAGGTGAGGCTGACTGGCCTGTAGTTCCCCGGGTCTTCCTTTTTCCCCTTTTTAAAAATGGGGGTTATGTTTCCCCTTTTCCAGTCAGTGGGAACTTCACCGGATTGCCACGACTTCTCAAATACAATGGATAGTGGCTTAGCAACTTCATCCGCCAGGTCCTTCAGGACCCGCAGATGGATCTCATCGGGTTCCATGGACTTGTGCACCTTGAGGCTCCTTAGATGGTCTCGAACCTGATCTTCTTCTCCAGTGGGCAGTTCTTCATTCTCCCAGTCCCTGCCTTTGCCTTCTGCAGCTTGGGCGGTAAGGCTTGAGTGCTTGCCAGTGAAGACTGAGGCAAAAAAGTCATTGAGTACCTCAGCCTTCTCCACATCCCGGGTAACCAGGTCTCCCGTTTCATTCCGGAGAGGGCCCACATTTTCCCTAGTCTTCCTTTTATCCCTGATGTACCTGTAGAAGCTTTTCTTGTTGCTCTTGATGCCCCCGGTCAGATTTAATTCTATCAGGGCTTTAGCTTTCCTAACCTGATCCCTGGCTGCTCGGACAATTTCTCTGTATTCCTCCCAGGCTACCTGTCCTTGCTTCCACCCTCTGTAGGCTTCCTTGTTGTGTTTGAGTTTGTCCAGGAGCTCCTTGTTCAGCCATGCAGGTCTCCTGGCGTTTTTGCCCGATTTCCTCTTTGTTGGGATGCATCGCTCCCGAGCTTGGAGGAGGTGATCCTTGAATGTTAACCAGCTTTCTCGGGCCCCTCTTCCCTCCAGGGCTTTGTCCCATCGCACACTACCAAGCAGATCCCTGCTAACAGGAACTAAATCCTGTAATAGGGTAATTAATAAGGTAATAAGGGGCTAAATCCTTGGGGTGTCTGGTGTTCTAAAGGGAAAAATTGTTATGGTTTCTAACAAAGAATAGTAGAAATAGTCAGAAATTTGAGAGAATTCATGAACTGTATCACAGAGCAGGGAAAGGGCATAAAATACTTTCCTGGACAGTGGCAAAGGCTACTTAAGACATCTATAGGTCTTCTTAGAAACGTTCAAGAACTTAAGACTGTGAGAAGAAATGTGTAAGGCAAGCAAACCCAAAATAGTGGCTGAAGATCTGGTTTGAGACCACTGGCATTCTTGGACTCTCTTTTGTGACATGATGTGGGGGTGTAATTTCTCTGACTATTCTGTAACACATCTGTTTATAGCATTTTGTAATTTTCTGTAATTATTCTGTAATTTTTCTCATCTGATACATGGTCTAACTAAATAGAGGGCTATGAAAAGATGGATCACTATAAGGGAGGAGTAATTAACATATGGAGAACTTACTGATCTACAGAAAGGTGGTAGCATGGGCACTGGACGTTAGTGGATCCGGGGGTCTAGAAGCCATCCCTGAGCAGCAAAGAACACTACTTTGGTTAAAAAAAACCATGTTGTACATGTCATTCGGTTCTTCAAGAAAAAAAAAAAAGCCAGTGGTTGACAACTGTAGATCCTTATATGTTACACCTATTTCCCATTAAGAAATGGTGTTTCAAGTAACCTGCTACTTCAGGCTAGAGAGCCTTGTAAAAGCAGAATTATTTCCTGCAGCTGCTTTATGGATGTTGAATATTGTGTGGTTCTGCGACTGCCAGTCCCATTAGAGGCTCTGTAGAGATCAATAATTGGTATGACAAATTATGTTTTCATGCTGGAAAACAGATGCTTCGTAGGCAAATAAAAAGTAAAAAAGCTTTTTAGAAATTGGGAAAGATTTATAACAAAAAAAATTTTTTTTACATTTTAATGAAATAATTCATTTAACTCTGTTAAGATCTGAGTTGTAAACTCTTATCTGTGCTCTTTAGTCAATAGTCTTGTTTTGTTCTTTCCACCTTTCATGTTATTGGATTGAAGCACTTTTCTGAACAGTGTCCTGCCAGCAAGGCTTTGTATCAAACTTCCATTTCTGTATTAAGGTAACCGTTATGTGGGAGGGATTTGTGACTGAAGGAAATGAATTTCAGGAGTCAGTGGACTTCCTCTGTGTTATGTTCTGCTCTGGATAAAATAACACTTACCAGTATGAAGGGATTAGGTATGGTTCCAGACGCTGGTGTTTCGGCCATTGATGCCAGGAGTTAGGTTGGGATTCCAGTTCTTGCTCCAATGCCTCTTTTGCATTTTATTAAATTGTAGTGTAATACAAACTGCTCACAGGCACTGGAACAGGAAGAATAGCTGGGCCTGTGCTCTCTCATGTGAGTGGCTTGCTTAGTCCTGTTTAGCCCCTACACTAGAGCCCAGTAAATGTTTAGTGATTACATGTATGTCAGAGCTATTTTCAAGAGGATTAGGAGCACCTCTGTGGTTTGAGGGGGAAAACGTGGGTCTGAATCTCCCACAGAGTTGCCCAAAGGAGGGTGTAGGACCTCCTTCCTTGAGACACTCAAAATTTAATGGGACAAGGCCCATTAAAGCAAGCTGACTTATCCTTGAAGTTAGCCCTGCTCTGAGGAGGAGGTTGGGTTAAACAAAAGTATAAATTATGCTCTGATTTTATAATTTCATATATAAATTTCATAAATCTCATAAACATCTATGAGGTTTCTGTTTGCTGCTTTTTGGGAAACCCCTCCATAGGAACTAAAATCCTCCCAGCCTTTGTGTTTGCAGACTACTAATCCAAGTCTGGATGCTATTCTGCTATTCCTGGGACCAAGTACCAAAGTTCTTTTGTGTATCCCAAATGCTTGAACGTGACTTTTAGACACGAAAACAATACTTATGTACTTTCCCACTATTTCAGGGGAATGGCTTGTATGATTAAAAGGAAATCCTGTAGCACATGGACCTATTTTCAAAATTAAACAGATTTATGAAAAAAAGAAGACTTAGGACACCTAGAAAAAATAAAGCCCTGAGGCAAAGTAATCCATTATGAAATACTTCAGTAAAAGTATTCCTTTAAAGTTAATTTTTATGGAAATGTTGGTTAAAGTTGCATGTTTTTCTGTAGAGGTAGGATATGATTTTATGTTAGTTACTAAACAGGTCATTAATATTCAGTGCCAAAGTCATTATTTTTGCAGAAAGTAATGTAATTACATGCTGTCCAGAGAGGAAAAGTGATTATGTAGTGCACATGCCGAGAAATGCGCATGTTTATCAAGATGTCAGGTGTTCCTTGGCGTTGAGAATCCGTCATCCTGAGGATGTTCTATTCTAGTGCATTTTAATGAGCACTGCTGAAGCTGTGAATGGTCTGTCAGCACTTTTATTAGGCATCTTATTATTAGGGAGTTTATAGCTTGACTGTAAAACCTTGCTGCAGGCTAAAACTAGTTAAATAATACTTTCAGAGCAATGTTTTGTGCCAAATTTAATTCGGATAGCTTTAGGCATTTTTCCATGTTCATATCAGAAGGCAATATTCAAGTTCTGATTGAAATCTTTTGAAGAAGGGCAAGGCAAAACACAAATGGCCTAGACCTGCAGCTTTACTCATAGTAGACCGTAAGACAATCTAGTACTGTAGAATGTATGTTTCACGTAATAACGATATACAGTGGCTGTAGTGGTGGGACTCAGTGTTTCAGGGTGGAAGATAAAGTCCTTATTGAAACAGAATCCTGTTCTGCCTGGGTTTTCAGAACTGGAGCTACCCTGAGGCTGGCTGTGAAAACGGTAAATGACTAACTCTGACAGAAATAGATGACATTATTTAAAATGAAAACTATTAATTTAAAATGCTGCTGAAAAGTCATGTTACTTTTTCTGTGTTGTACCCAGTGAATAGCTCAGCAGAGCAGTGAACTTGCAGGGCGCTCTGTTTTCCCTTTGTTCATGGAACAAACGCTCTCATTTCATACATCAGCAATCACAGTTTGCCACAGCTGTTCTACCAAGTCAAAGCATATACTTTTCAGGAGGAGGTGACAAAAAGTAGTACATCATTTTATTGTCACTTCAAGACCTTGGACATGGAAGTGTATTACTCTTTAACTTTACAAAGATTGTTGACAGGGAAGTTGCATAAACCTGTAGCTAAAGAATCTAAGCTTAAAAAAAAAAAAAAAGTATAGTAAGTTCTGTGAATACCTACTGAGTGCCTGTTTTCTTTCAGTACAACATGAAGGGGGCAGATTGCCACATGACATGCAGTACATGTTGCTTCAGTATTTCTCACAAAGTCTTTCATCAGCTGCCAGTCACAGGCAAGTTCCTGAGGGTGAAAAATTTTCCCATGTTCTTGTCGGTAGTGCTATGTCTGGAGAAACTTTTCTGAACGATCGGCAATGCCTACCTGAACAAATCTGCTGAGGAAATCTGTTTGTTTGGATAAAAAAGCTTTGTCATGTAGCACTGTCACTCTGACCACAAGTCCCAGACTATGTAGTCTATTGGATGTTAATGGACACAGCTGTGTAGTAAGTCAAAGCTAAATGTGGACAGATTATATGAAGTCAGTGGTTTTTGTTTTCATAAGATTTTGTCCCTTAATGCAGGGAAGAATGTCAGAGCCAAAGGAGTTCCCCCTTTGTACCTCTCTTTTATGTGCCTTTCTTCTTCATTGCTTCAGCTGTGTACCAGCTAAGGCAGCTGATATGCCAATTCTAATGCAAACCAGATACATGAGTCACCTTGCAAATAGTTCCAGGCAGTTTCTGTGGGAATCCAACTTCTGTGGAACAGGAATTATATAAAAACCCAACTAATGCAATTTTCTACCAAAAGCTAATTTGTAAGTTTTTACAGGTTAGGTAATTGTTTTTTAAATTAACTGAGAGCGAATATTTAAGGTGGAACCCAAGCGCCTCTGAACTCAGTCAAGAGTTTAATTCTGAAAATGTGGATGTGATTAACTGCATCAAGCTATTAATGTTTTATTAAGCATTACAACTGTGCTAAATGTTGGACAATGTAAGAGTATCTTCAGTTCTTCCACTCTGTTATGGTGGAGAGTCCTCTTTGTGGTGGTTTTCAGTTTGAGCCACAGGTTATTATTGTTGTTGAGTTTTCAGTAGACTTATGGGAAAAGTGGAATGGATAAAGGGGTTTAAAAGATTATTTGGTCCTCTTTCTTCTCTGCAAAAATTAGAAAGATGATGCCCAAATCTTGGGAACCCCTCTAAAGTAAAGCAATTTTCACTTACATTTTAAAATACATCTTTCCCCCTGTCCTGCTAAAAAACCTTGTTTATCAAACTTCCAAGGCAGCTGCACTTGCCTTCACGGTACTCATGCACTGAAAATCTAATGTGTGGTAGCTGAATTGCATGGATTGCAGGAGTTTCATCTAAAAGATGAAGAGTTTTTACACTATATTGATACGTGGAAACAGGGATTTTTCTTGTCCTGCAGCATTTAATGTTTGTGGTTTTTTTTCAGTACTTTTTTCATGTAGGGTTATTTCTAGAGAAGAGACAGTTCTAAAATTTGTTTTGTTGGCTGTCTTTGCAGAAGTGCCATGCATAAAGTGAGCTGCTTTTTTTCTGTACATATTTATGGTTTCACTTTAAATATCTAATAAAGCAAATATGAAGATAGCAGAGACAAAGATGAAGTCACTCCACAAACTTCAAGTACAGACAACTAGCATCTCAGGGTGTAATTTAGTCTACAGCATTAACCAAGGCTTTTATAAAGTTCAAACCCTGACTCAACACTGGGTTTCTCAACAACTGCTGAAGCTCTAAGATGTTTTGGCCTGGGCTTTTTACTGAAAGTGATGTCTGTAGTGTTTATAAGTAGACAAGATTTTGCCTGAGCTGTTGAGCTAAAGTATGCTGATCTAATAAGTGTGTCTTTCTAAACTAGGGCACTGGATACCTCTAATACTTCTAAGAAACCCGCACACGTGGCAGTGTGTGCTGCAGCTTTGTGGAAGCTGATTGTCTCCCGAGCTACTGATTAAACAGAGTATATAAAGTCTAGGTTGCTCTCAGAAGAGCCACTAATTTATCTTTTTTCTCTACTTGGAAAACAATTTTTCAAACTTGAGGAAAGACTGTTATTTTTTATTAACACTTTGCTGTCTTTGAAGGAAACTGGTCAACAGTTTTAAAAGTGTAGGGGCTGGAATAGGGAGGTTGGCATACAGGGTGGTCACATTATCTTTGCTTCCTTAGGCAATCAGGCTAAAAATGGGCAGGGAGATCTATACCAATGCTGAGTTTGATTATATATTTCAAAGCCCAACTTTATGTGGAAGTGCTTTGATGAATTTTTGAACAGTCTCACAGAAATTCAGGAAAAGCATTTGTACTGTCAGTTCAAAAAAGTAGTTCTTAATTAGTGCCTGGTACTTTTCCTTCAATTAATTGTTCTTACTGGTTGTACTGTAAATCCAAATGCTAACTTTTCATAATTACATACTTCCTTGTTTCAGACATGATGACTGAATATAAGAAAATTAAACTAGATGTTTAAAGAATATGTATATTCATAGAATATGTATATATCCAGTTAAATGCTTTAGTCTTAATGTCAAAGTCACTGAGATAAAGTTAATTTCGCTGTTGTTTTAAATAAATTATTGAGGCATAGGCTGAATACCTTATTTATATCATTGCACATCCTTACCATGTCTGTTTCACTTTTATGAATGTGCAGAAACAAATTCTGTGCCTGAGACAAATTCTTCAGGTGGGGTGATGTGAGGAGGAAGGCAAACATGACATTCTGTTCGATGTATACCCCAGTGGTTGCTAAGGACAGATAGTCAAATGAAATCTGAAAGAAAATTGATGAGAATACTAAAACAAAAAAAGGTGCCAAGGAGAGGTTTTATGTAAGTGCTGCTTAGACTGTGAGAAAGGGGAAAGAAGAGACAGTGGTCGATGAGCAAAACACAAGTTTTCCTACCTTCAGATTATGACAGTTCTGCTAGTATCTATGCTGCCTGTTTGAAAGGGTATAGGATTCATTTGTAGTTCTAAACTTGTAGTATTCTTTATTGTTAGCTTATGTTTAACCTTTAATACCTGTACTTATACAGGTGTACACTTTGCTAGTAGTCTGAAATATGTCTGTGCTGCCAAAATATTGTTAAATAAGCCCTGTAAACAGTGACGATTAGACTATTCCTCTTTTTATAGTTCAAAAGCAGAAAGAACCATTAAGTTTATCCAATGGGACTTTTACATATCACAGTCCATTACATTTCATCCAGATATCCCATCTTACAGATGCAGATGTCAGTAAACAAGTAATTTAAGCCAATTAATCTGGGAGATTTTACTTTGTACAACACACTGAATAGCAGGGATCAAGATGCGTTTACCGTCAAGTATCTGCAGCAGCCGAAAAATGGAGTGAGATATGCCTAGGTGATATCAATTGCCTTTTGAAGTATATTTCTGTTACATTCCAGTTTCCCCTTAATCTAGGCTCTTTATTAAAGAGTGTACCTGACAGCTGAAACTGTTCTTACATTTTTCGTTATGAATAAGGATGTCTTGAAACAATAATGGAAGTCTTCAAAGGGAAGAATAGTGATGATTCTTTGACTCTTTTTACTGGTCTTATGGCTTGGAGTCTGTGCTTGTCCCTTCAATTTTTTAATGAAGAATTTTTGAATTTATTTTAACTAGTTCTATACCACTTTCTTGTAACTCCCTTCTTCCTTAGATCTTTAACACAATTGCAACTGGCATTTTCTCCTTGGTCTCGGCTTTTACTTGTGTTTACTTTAAAATGGTGTTATAGTACTTAGCTGCATTCTCTTTGTCTCAAATTCCTCTCATTCTTCCAGTTTCCCTGACAACTTTTAAAGAAATAGCCTGTGGGAAAGGGTTTTCTGAGCTTAGCTATGAGATATTGCTCTTAGAGGAAAAAAGCAAACTGTCCAAAAAGAGAAAATAAGAATGCTAAAAATGAATGTAAAATACGTCTTAAACTTTTCCTAAATGATTAAAGGGACTATCTGTTGCAGTGGAGATGCCATGAAACAATGCAGTATTGTGAAGGGAGAGTCTGGTATGTGACCATCCGCTGCAATCATAAGGCAGAAGATCATCAGGAGAAAAGATGGCCTCAAGCTGCAGGTTTACATTTGATTAAGTTTTGGTGACAATAAGAAGGCCCTTTGTTCGATCTTGTTTTTAAAACTTAAATTTTCATAAGCTTTTCTTCCTAATGGTTAAATAGAAATTACAACATGCTGATATTTGTTGTTCCTGAGTGGAAGGATTATCTTTGTTTCAGCAGAGGCAAGCACAGGTTATCCATGAATGTGAAACATGCGCTGCAATCAAGCAAGCCAAGAGGTTAAAACCTCTCTGGTATGGAAGACAATGGCTGAAATATAAATATGGGGAGGCCTGGCAGATTGATTATATCACACTCCCACAAAACCAAGGCAAGCACCATGTGCTTACAATGGTGGAAGCAACTACTGGATGGTTGGAAACATATCCCGTGCCCCATGCCACCGCCTGGAACATTATCCTGGGTCTTGAAAAACAGGTCTTATGGTGACATGGCACCCCAGAAAGAATTGAGTCAGACAGTGGGACTCATTTCCGAAACACCCTCATAGACACCTGGGCCAAAAAGCATGGCATTGACTGGGTGTATCACATCCCCTATCATGCATTAGCCTTCAGGAAAATCGAACGATACAATGGGCTGTTAAAGACTACGCTGAGAGCAATGGGTGCTGGGACATGGAAACATTGGGATACACATTTAGCAGAAGCCACCTGGTTAGTCAACACTAGAGGATCTGCCAACTGAGCTGGCCCTGCCCAGTCAAAACTTTTATGTACTGTAGATGGGGATAAAGTCCCTGTAGTGCACATAAAAAAATATGCTGGGGAAGACAGTCTGGGTTATTCCTGCCTCGGGCAAAGGCAAACCCATCAGTGGGATTGCTTTTGCTCAAGGACCTGGGTGCACTTGGTGGGTAATGCAAAAGGATGGGGAAGTCCGATGTGTACCTCAAGGGGATTTGACTTTGGGTGAGAATAGCCAATGATTTGAATTGTATGATGTTAATTGCTATATCATAGTCTATGCCATCATTAGTATAGTTGCTATATGCCATATCAACAGTATTACAGTAAGAATCACCCAAATTAATGAAGAATGAATTTTGATGAAACCGGGCAAAGTGCAGCGATGATAGAATCAGACAAGCGCAGCGGTGATGGAACCAGAACTGGCTTCAGCATGCAACAATACACCACACACCATCTCTCCTGCCCTGAAAGACTGTTATGACAGATGGAGCCCAAAGTCATGGACTAAATGAACTCAACAGATGATTTAGAGGGATGGCCCATAGACTAACGGAATGATATGTGTGTGTATATATCAAAAGACAGGAAAGTAGTGATTAATTGGGATATATTGGAAAGTGTGGGACCTGGGCATGATGTAGGTGATATAGAATAAGGGGTGGATATTGTCCTGGTTTCACTGGGATAGAGCTAATTTTCTTCCCAGTAGCTGGTATAGTGCTGTGTTTTGGATTTAGGATGAGAATAATGTTGATAAGACCCTGATGTTTTAGTTGTTGCTGAGCAGTGCTTACACTAAGTCAAGGAGTTTTCAGCTTCTCATACTGCCCTGCCAGCAAGGAGGCTGGAGGTGCACAAGAAGCTGGGAGGGGACACAGCCAGCACAGCTGACCCAAACTGGCCAAAGAGATATTCCATACCATATGACGTCATGCTGAACAAAAAAAACTGGGGGGAGTTGGCTGGGGGAGGGCACGGCCACTGCTCAGGAACGGGCTAGGCATCGGTCAGCGGGTGGTGAGCAATTGCATTGTGTGTCACTTGTTTTGTATATTCTTTTATCGTTATTATTATTTTCCTTTCCTTTTCTGTCCTATTAAATTGCCTTTATCTCAACCCACGAGTTTTACATTTTTTTCCAGTTCTCTCCCCCATCCCATTGCGGGGAGTGAGCGAACGGCTGCGTGGTGTTTAGCTGCCTGCTGTGTTAAACCACAACAATGTCAAATAATTGGATTTATGGGAGAGTTAACTTGTCCATTTCTGCTGCTTTGTGAATGGCCATAGCTTGAGATGGTCTAATTCACTGGTTACACCAACCTCGCATCTCCCTGAGCTATTCTTTGTTTTAAGAAGAAAGGGGAATGGTGTGATAATACAATCAATCTCTGTGGCATCATACACTTCATATTTCAGGAACTATCTATGTAATATGAACAGTGCTAACCTTAGTAAATAGCAGGTATTAAGCCATTTCACTGCAAAATAACAGACAATTATTTATTTTGACTGTCTTTATTCTACTGGTTCACTAGTAGGATGTTCTCAGTTTTGTGCATACTGGATTAAATTTGGGAATGTAAAAGTCTCTTAAACTACCTTGGGTTCATGACTTTAAATACTTTTAATTTTTAAAGACTTTTAACAACTGACAGATAGCTTTACAATTTACAAGAAGAAAACATCACATTATGAGGAAACATTAAAGGGTTTATTTTTTGTTAAAAATAAGTCCAATTATCATTCTTTTGAATTACAGCAAGCATTTTACAGAAAACTAGTTTGCAAAAACACAGAAAAATATGCATGTCGAGATATATTTTAAATATCAGTATAGCAAGTAGATGTGTATACCATCACTGCATGTATTCTCTTTAGCCGTATGTTTTTATGTCCCCATTCTGTCAGTCTGCAGTTTTAAAGAAACAGTTCCAAATGTCACTGATATTTTTGCTTAAAAGACAGAATCTGTAACCCTTCAGAGATTATATTAATAGCTGCAGCAGTTTGCTATACATAGTATTTCAGCATTTTCCTTATACACACTTTTTTGGAGCACTAAATCTGTTAATCCTTAACCTTTCTTTTCTTACTAAAAGATATTGTTAAATTAAATGATGCATTATTAATAAGCATTGTTTAAAATGGTATCTAGCAAAGATGATGCTATATATAATCTATTACAAAAGACAAACTATGCTTAGTTTCTCTGTCCACCTGTTCTAGTACTATAGTGCTTCCCTGGTTATTGTTCACATGATTGATTATTTTAGCTTGATTTTTGACTATCTGTTTGCCTATTCCTTTGCCTATGTATGCACATGCAAATATGCATCCTGCACTGTTGCAGTCGAAAGGCCATACAAGGCTCTTATTTTTATTTCCCATTGCTATTCTAAATACCTGCCTAGCTACTTAGTTTTCCCCTGGCTCGGGGTAAAAAGGAGAGAAGTCTTGAATGAGATAAAAGTGGGCTATGGCAAAGGGAGCTGTTGCTTTTGCTTCTTTATTGAAGCATCAACTCATGAAGTATGCAAGGTTGTACTTTCCAAGACCAGCATTATGCCTGAGGTCACATTTAACCTGAGGCACATCCGTTATGTCTCATGGCAGTTAACATATCCATTCCTTCCCTCTGATTTCAGTAGAGAGGGACTTCAATATATGCATAGAACAAATTCTTCTGTCTGCACGTGCAGGTTCTCAGATTCTTACTGTTTTTATTAACATTCCTGAGTGGAGATGTTGGCTATAATGGCTGGATGAGATCCTTAGCTGTATTTTTAAGTTAGACTGTCCCAATTTCTGAGATGAAAAACTTCAACTGTAAGCTAAATGCAGTTTAAAATATCAAAGACCAAACAAAAGAGCGCTCACCATTTATTTTTATGAGTATAACTACTTTTATTTCATAAAGAAATCCAGTTGGTATCTTTAGTTTTCAATACGTATATTAAAGCATAATAATCAAGAAAGGTTATCATATCCAAAGATACTTTTCCAACCTCCTATAGTTTGTGGGGGTTATTTTGAAGAAGAAACGCTGTGTAAACTTTCCCTGTTCTTGTAGTATTGCCTCGGTCTTTTTTAGCCACTGCTGGAGCTTCATAGTGCCACGCCAGAGGGATCCTTGTCCACTTTGTATTATAGTGTAGAAGTTTGTACCCAAGTGCTTTGACATCATATCAGTACTTTAATACGGCAGTCATTAGAGAATGTCATATGTGTAAATCTAAGATGTTATGAGTTTTGTATCTACTTTCTTCTTCCTATGTTATTGAAACCTTCGCATGCATGATTATTTTTAGCTTAGTTTCTTTCAAAGGAGGAATACTGTCTCTCTAGTGAGATTGTAACCAAAGGGGAACTACTTGGAACAACAGCAATTTATGCAGCCTCACAGGAATTTATATTTGGCCTTAACTGATAGTTTTAGTCATCTTGTAAACTGATAGGTTTCATATGACAGTAGCGTGTGCAGTAAGGTAGTAAGTATCTGCTTACTGATACATTTGGTGTACAAGTTTATGCATTGAATATTTCTGTGTATTTTGTAGACCAATCTGGGCAAACAAAGAAGTTGCTCAACCCTGCAAATGTCTTCTGGATTACACAGCTCCCAAGAGCTACCAATTTTGCACCTGAGATGGCCGAGTGTTCTCAGTTTTGAAAAGTCTGCTTGCCTGGACACTAACCTASATGTTCAGTTCTGATTTTCCAGAATATATACTATCGCTTGCATCTTTTGGACTCAGTCAATGACCATTGCACATAAACAGGAGATCCAAGATGTTGTAAAATAAAGTCAGTTTATCTTGCAAATGAAGCACACTGATACCTTTGTGGAGGTACAGAGGAAAARCATTTAAAAAAAAAAAAAWCWTMWKAAGAAAAAAGAAAAAAAAAAMCCCATTGTTTGTAAGGCTTTTGTTCTTTTTTTGAAAGAACACAACATATGCTTGCACAGCTTTCACATAGCTGTCCATGTGTGTGGATGCTTTGAAAAGGTACCAAAGAAAATGTTACCTAGCTAAAATATGTTAAAAAGAATTTTCTTTTTAATATTTAAATGTTCAGTGGAAATCCAAGATGTATTGCTATACTCCTTGACTCTTTCCTCTAATATATAGTTTTGAATCCACATTATACAGATTATCTTTCAGAAACATTTATAAATAGATCAGCGCCTAGTGGTAAAATTGATGATGCGGTGATTCAGCCTTATCTTTAGAGCTGTGGCTGGAGGTAATTGATAATATGAGTGCATGGGTACAGTGGTGGGCTAACAATGCCAGCATTTAAAGTATAAGATGTAGAGCTGCAGCATGTCTGTCACTGCTCTGTTAGCCCTTCCGTGCAGCACCCYGCTGCTGGTGCTCCAGGGAAGGGAAGAGTGGGTACGTGCCTTGTCTGCTGTGCTCCAGTCTGAAAAACTGGAGTAGATTTTCTGGTGAGAASAGCATGATTGGCTCAATTCTGGGGGATATTTGAAGGCACTCTGRATCAATTGCTATATTCTGGGCACTGGCTTAGCTGATTGTCTAGTGATGAGTCTGATTTGAAGGCATTACATTTCAAAATAGGTTACTAAATAGCGCCATTTTTTGGGGAAGCTGTTAGGAATCTGTCTCTATACCAATGTATATRTACTTTAAATTAGTTAACTTACTGGTGTTCAGGATGATACATTTCTGCCTCCTGATTTCTAAAGAAATCTTTTCACATGCTTTTGTAATGTCTAGCAATAGTAGCAGATATTATCCAYAAGGAAACACAGGAGAACAGACTACTGCATTTGTATTAGGCTCCAGTTTGGAAATTTTTCTTCTCACTATCACATCATGGACACTGGAGCTGAACAGGAATTTTCTGTTTTGACTGGAAGATGTTGATTCATTTCAAACAAACAAACAAAAAAGTTTGGCATAACTGCAGCTGTTCATTCTTGTAAGGCAGAATTTTAGATCAAAATAATGGAAGGTATTATACTACATTCCCTTACCCCACAAAACTTACAGTAGGCTCAGGGCTAATGTGGTTCACYGAGATTTGGATATTCCAGCACAAGAGCCTGCTTCTTCCTATTCTAAGCAGGAATTTAAGCTCTTAAACCTCAGTTTCCTGAGTACTCTAAACAAAATTATCTCAGCTTTGAGAATGTGGGTGGTCATTCTCTTAACAGCTTTTGGCTAAAACCCTTAAAAGTATCAACTTGGTTTTAATGTAACATCTCAGATGTGTGCATAAGGCAGGAAAACTATTTCGCTTTCTATCTCATCCTGAGTGTTTCTGTATTATACCTAGCAGCATTTTGCTCTTGATGTCCAGCTGTGTGAATTTGTTGTTTGAAAGAGGAAACTTTGTATTCAATAATTTGACATTGAGCTTTTTTAAAGTAAATGACATGGTCATTGTAGCTCTAATCTCTTCTATCTCTGTCAATCAATTCCTTTGATTAAATGACAAATTATTTTCTTTTGTGCTAAGCCATATTTAGTACTTCCATTTTGTACCTCCATATTTTCTTTTGGAATCTCTTAGTGCAATGATTAAAGATCTGTTTTTTCTTTTTGCCGCCTTTGAGTTTTATTCCTGTACTGATTTTTGATCAGGAGTATGCTTTTGAATTTCCCAGTTGTCCCCACTGTACTGAGCTTTGGTTCATAATATGAAGCAGTCTCCGAGCACCTGACCTGGATTACTATTGGATGAAACTGACTGGAAAATACATTCTAATGCACTCCAACCAAACTCAAACCAACACCCAAAACTCCTGGGGTGTTGAGCCCCCAGGACCAGATCCCAGCTTGCCCAAAATAAAAGTCTCAAAACATGTGTGAAGTGGACATTGGGTCCTCAGCACTAATTATTTTGCTCTACAGTTCTGCTCCAGTTTTATTTTACTACTTGCCAGTTACGGTATATCTGTAGACAGACATTGGGTATGTTGCATCTTCTTACGTTTTCTCAGTTTCTGGAAGCTAATCTGTCCTTTAATGACCTTTTTTTCCCTTTTCAGTAGCTGTGCTGTGCAGGCAATGGGTCATTTACAGTACAGTACAATCTGTCAATGATTAATACTTGGTCGGAATAATAGTGGATTTTATATGCATTTTTCTGTACATGGTATAAAATACATAAGTGATTAAAAGAAATCTTGAGAGGCAACGCCATTTAAAATTCCATAAAACAACCTAGGAAACCACAGATTCCAGCACTGATTTTTCACTTTGAGATGATGCTGAGACATCAGGTTCATGAGAATGTCCTCCACTTCATTAATTATCTTGATACTTTCAGTAAATTGGTTGTCTCTTCTAAATTCTGGTGTGGGTTTATATTATTTAATTCTTAAAATTCTTTTTCCCTGATTCTTCCCCTCGGGGAGATTTATTATAAGCATACTCTAAAGAATAATGAGTGCCACACACCCAAGCATGATCCAAAGCCCACTGAAGCCAGAGGGGGAATTTACTTTCAATTTTAAGGAGTATTGGACCATATTGCATTTATTTATCACATTTTAAATTTATGGTTCACAGTTATTGCTTATGTTACAATCCTCAGGTATCCATGCTTATCACCCAGAAGCCTATGACAAATTACATTGCAGTTATTCCATAGAAATATGTTTTACAGTGAGGTGGCTCAGAATTCCCATTTTCAGTTTAAAAACACTGGACTATTTTGTGAAAATTATTTTGCCTTAAACATTTTATTACAAAACACACTGTAATCATTAACAGAGCCTGATGGAAAAAGTGATAGTGTAGCATGAGTCTTTGTTTTTAAAGGTGGTTTGAAATATATATATAATGTGAATTTGGGCTTTCTTGGTGGTTATAATTATTTGTCTTGGTTTGCTTGAGTTTAAACCTTCAGTTGATATTACAGACTCACTTTCTTAGGTTCAATACCTGCATATATGGAGAGATGGCCTCCCATCACATCTGTGTAGATTGGCAAAAAGAGAGAAAAATATTACATCTCTCCTCCTGATACAAAATAAAGCACAAAGCTTACATTCTTGATCAAAAGTTACACAGAAAGCCTTTTGGGAAGAGTACATTACATTATTGAACCTGTGTGTTCAGTAGAGACCCACGGAAAGATGATATTTTTGTGGGTGCCTAAATCGGTTTGGTGATGGTTATTCCACAGTTCTGGAGATCTTGATACATTAATCATTCCTTACGGAGATTTCCCATCAAATGTGTTGTTTCTGTTCTTGAAATATAAATTCTGTGAAGTGTATTGCATATGTAATGGAGAGAAATAAAACTTTGAAATAATCCTAACCAGTTAGTATTTTTTTAAACAGATAAACAACCTATGTTATGCCTATGAAGTGTTCCTTAGCATCCCATAGTGTACCATCCAAACACTGAAAATTCAAAGCATACACTATGAGCGCAACTATCCATTAATGCATCCAAGGAGTGAAATTCTTTCTTACCTGAAAATTGTAAGAAAATCTATTGACACCAGTGAAGAAAGTATTTCCCATGATTCCTTCTCAAAATTTTATGATTTTGAGATTTAATGTTCCGTTTAGGAATGATTTATCCTAGTCATTTAAGTCCAGCCATCAGCATTAAACATATTTAAGCCTGGTTCTCAGCATACCTACTCTACCTTTCTTGCCAGCATTGAATAACAGTGTAAGACTTCATTCTAAACAAACAACTCCTGTCTGCCTTCCTTATTACTAAAACAAACATATTACTAAATTGTTATTTCCCTGCTTTCAAGTAAAAATGTCTATAGCCTCTTTCTAAATAAGTTTCTATAAATTTACTGTAGTGAAGAGGTATTACACATACATAGTAATGTTTTAAAAACAGGTTTTCTTCTTCCACAGTATTTGTAGTTCAGCCTATAAAAATAATGCATGATGCAAGGAAAATGGAAGAGTAACAAGATAAAATGAAGTAGTTCAGTTGTAAACAAATAATTCTGATGGGTCTATTCCTTTGTTTTAGTTTTTCTTATTTCATTAATGGAAGCATAGTATTTATAACAATCAATACAAAAAAGGAAATTCTTAATACATTAAAGCACAAAGTTTTGTTAGTGGAAAGATGTAATTTCAAAAGTAATGGAATCGGTCTACTTGCAACTAATCCAAGACATCATCAGTCATGAAGTTCTGCCCACACGTATGCTTACAAATGTTGTGTTCTCAGGTTAATGAGCTACATGGCAATGAGTCTTTGATATTTGCAGTGCTGCTTCTTAAGCCTTCGTTATGTTTATGGCTGTTTCAGATTAAACCCTATTATAAAAATATATAATAAATTAGCTAGGTTTCAGTTAAGTTGCTATTCTATTTTGTATCTGAAACTGTCGAATCTTTGAAAATTTAAGGTTTAATATGTGAGCAAAAAAGCCAATATAACTAAAGTGTTAGTGACCTTTGTTTTCAGGTCAGCCACTGTTTCATTCTGTCTTTGAGTTCAGTGGAACTAACAGAAATGAGAAACAACCTCAGACTATATTAGCTCTTCAGGCTTCATAATTCACTCCTAATCCTCRTCTTTGGCCATTCCAGGTAACTGCCACCTTCTGTCATTTTACTTTCAGAAATGGTTCTAGAATGTCTATAAGAAGCTGCTTAGCTTTTCTGGTTTTTAGGATTTAGTTTTTGGGGAAGACTTTAGGATTTAGCTGGGACACTTTCTAAGTTGAATGCACACACTTGAAAACATATAATGTTTGCTTACTGCCATGCAAATATCATGGATGACACTGACAGTAGCTTATTTATTAGTATATCAAAAACACTGACCTTTAAACGCACAAAATACTGTCCTAGTTGTTTTAACTAAGTAGCCAATTTTCAAATTTGAAAAGCCCCTTTCAAGTTGGTGTCTGCTTTCACTCTCATTGATTTATTGGTAGTTGTTCAGAATCACTAGTAAACTATGCCTTTGTTTCTCAAACATTTGTTTTTATCAATAGTTCATCTGCATCTGAGAAGACTCTTTCCTGGATCTCTTTCATGTCCATTTGGTTTTATTATTCCTCTTAAGATCCCATGAAATCTCCTTTGATATTTTCTTATGTATTTGCAGGTGTCTATTTTACAACTAATTTCCTCAAGCTTTCCTATTAAAAAAAAAATTAAAAAATTAAATCATATGAGTGAGTATATGAAGTACAGAAGTGATACATCAAATCAAAACTTTTTTTCAAGTTACCTCAATTACTTTTATTCTAAGATACAAAAGAAATAATGATGCTAAAGGGTACTTTTTTGAGGGGAAAGGAGGGGGGGCATGTTTTCCTCTGTACATGACTGAAAAGGCTAGAAGGTTAAGTGGACTCGCCCAAGGAGAATAAATCCCTGTCCATAGGGTAGGTGCTGACTTTTCAACGAGATGTCAGAAGCATTTTTTTGAAAATACGAAACCCTTCTATTCTCCTTCCTGAAATATTATTTTCATGTGACATGTTTTCACTTTAGTGTATAGGAAATTATGTACCAAAAGAGAAGAAACAGCTTCTTGCTACCTATGCAATGTATTCAGGAGGCCTGAAGTGTCAGGAAAGTTTTAGAGCTCGCTTTTGTCATTATTTTTCTTTTACACTAGGGGTAAAGTTCAAGGAGTGTAGCAGCTTGACAGCTAAGGCAGTACTACCCAAACTAGTAAGGAGATGAGCATTTGGAAAGGAGAGTAATTTTACTGTTTGAAATCCTTGAACTCAGTACCTAATTGGTTTCAACACATATCATTTTTCAGAAGGATTATATTTGCTCAAAATCTAGTATCCCCTTTCTTGATTTAGTATGTAACAATGCACATTTGATAACTTCCAATAAGATGTGGGACCAAAGCAAAGAAACTATAAAAATCATCTGTAAAGACATTGCCTGTAAAATGGTACATGGGAAACAGAATCCATACTTTGCAGTCTTTTGTTGTTGGCTAATATGTTTTATTTGGACTGAGCTCAAACTGTGGAATCTTTTGAGAAGTGTGTGTTTTAGACATTGATTTCTAGTGGCTTTCTAATGTTTTTATGCAGTTGAAAGAGAATTAGAATAGCAAAAGGAAATTGCCTCTATTTTCCAGTCTTTTCTCAAGTCTTTGTTTGTAATAATTGCTGTAGATTTCAAGAATACATAGTCAGAACTTTTATTAATCAGAGGTCTTTAAAGGACTTATAGTTAGAGATCAATTACTCGGAAGTAAAGTGCAAAAACAATGCAGCACTCTAATGAATTTTCCTGACTGTTTGGTATTTGACTGTTATGAATAATCTAATTAAATCTTCTATATTGGCTCTTTGTGTTGCATTAAAAGAACTCATACGTTTGTTTTTTTGTTTTGGGTTTTTTTTTGTTTGTTTCTCAAATTGAAACAAAAACTATACAGACACATGACACTCCAAAATTTTAGCAAGTTACATCCTGTGATATATAGACATTGTGGAATAAACAATTAAATCTTAGCAAAAAGTTCTACAGGATTACAATTGATACAGAAAATTTAGAAATGTAGAAATACAGATTTGCTAATGTAGGAAACCCTCCAATTGATATTTCTAGCAGCTTCTCTGGAAATGAGATCTAGCTTGCTTTGTTTTTTCAAAGGAAGTTTTCAAAGGAAGTAGAAAATTTGTGCTTTTTTTTCTGGTGCTTTTGGGGGGAAAAATTCTTACTGCAAAAGCTTCATTTATTTGAAAATGTTATTTATCATCAAAGCCTTTTTTTTGCTGGATACTAAAATGTAGCATGGAAAGCACATGTGTATTTTTAAGGGAGTAATTAATCATACAAATGATATCAGGACCCGTCTCACCTTTGTTCTCTTACTCTCTCCCTTCAAATAGCTGCCTGCTCCCTAACCTCCATCTTGGTTGACTGAAAAACTGTCCTGTTCAACACTCTCATGAATGAGCTCTCTCTCACTAGACATTATCCACATATCTTTCTTTTTAAACATTGTTCTTTCTTTCTTTTCTTGTGTGTTTCTTCTTGTCTTCCTTGATGATTGCTTTTATGAATAAGTGACTTTACTTTTTTACCTTTCTTCTTGGTGACTGTTAGAAATTTTTGCCTGTCATCAGACAACACCAGACTTTATTTAAAAACCACAAAATGTTTTTGGTGTAATTATTGTGAAATATTAATTAAAAGTAAATCTATAGGTTGCCCATATTACCACTCTGTAATGAATTAAAAAGTTGCTTGTTCCTTATGTGAGGAACAGCCAGACAAACTCAGTATATTACCCTCTTCAAAGGCAAATGATAGAAAATGTTAATTATTCAGCTCTGCTAAAATCCACCAAAAATTTTGAGAAGCTGTGTACCAGGTTAGTCTGTGTCAAGGGATGACAACTGAAAGACATCATCTTACAGGAGGTCTTGCACATCTTCTGTTTGAAATTTATAGATTCTATGGAGGTATTTTGGAGGTTGGAATGAGGGAAGAAGCAGGCATAAAAATAAAACATTTTTAGCAGTAGCAGTTCCCAGTGTATTGCGCTAGTCACTATTTGCTTTATTTATGAGCCTATCAGACCCAAATGCATACTCACTCTTACCTGTGACAAACTGGCAAGTGGGATATAAAAATGAAAGATTTTTTCCCTTAGCTGGTGGCTAAGGAATCATTGATCTTCCCTAAAGTAACATTAATCTTAGAAAGGCAGCGAGAGGCTTGTAGGTCTTTCCTGGAGGTTGAAGGCGGTAAATTGGAAAACAAAAAAAGATCCTTTTGTCCGTATTCCTTATTGTTGGGAATATTTTATAACACTGTGGTTGTCAGTTGATTATAACTTTTATTTCATTAAAGTTTCATGCTTGGAGCATAGCTATGCGCTCTTCAAAATAATTAGCTTAGACAGTAGTCTACAACGTAATTGATTAGAAAACTGGACTTCTTTTGCTGCCTGTATCATTAATAGAAACACTCTGGTGATGAACTTTTAGAAAATCCTCTGAAATATTCAATACAACAATCTCTAGCGAGATATTCCAAAGTAGTGACAGACAGTATCTTATTTTCTTAGCAGATCAAGTAATTTTAAATAGCACAAAAGTACATGGAGGCAATTATTTTTTAGCTTTCTGAAATCAAAGTAGCAGGGCTTGGGAGCATGATATGCAGATATTTTGGGGATTAGGTTGGATGTTTTGATTGCCATGTCATCTAAATTCCTCCTCCTGCATTTCCTAATCCCTAGTTCTGCATGAAAATTTTATATAAGATGTGATGTTGCTTTGTTGTTGTGAAGAAGGACCTGGATTGGTAAAACTGGATTTGGATTCCAGTTAGGACACAGTCTTTGTACCTGGGTCCTTCGTCTAAGAGAGATATTCAGAAGATGTTAATGTTTTAAAATTTATAAAATGAGTTTGTACATGGTTGATAATTCCATATAGCACAGTAAATGCACAAACCGTGCTTTTAGCACAAAAATGTAGAACTTGGCAGCAGCAAATGCAATAATTTTGTATGCTCTTGCCTCTAAAATAAAAACAAGCTCCCCTCTCCCAGCCCCCCAGATCTGTCATATGGACATAAACACACTTCTCAGTGTTGCAGCTTACTTTCTCTCTGGTTAGTAAAATGTGTAGGGAGAAACCTCTTGTTCTTGTGTAACTTGAGGACAATCCCTAAACTCTCACGTTTTTCTCTGACATAGACTAATATAATGTCTTACTGCTATTTATCTGTTGTATAGCTCATGCCAGTGCATGTAAAATTGGTTATATACTATATAGCCATGCTCTTTCATCATTTTGGAAGCATTCATCAGCCATCTCACAGGCTATCATCATTGTTACAAAAGGTAAAGTGCTCCTGAGTAAACTCTGGACAGCTAGCTGTGTGCCAAAGAGTGGAAAATGGCTAAGACTGAATAAAATGCCTTTCACTGTTCATCTTTGGCCCTGCTTTTTGGCAATATGTCCGTTTGATTGTAGATTTACCTACATTACTAAAGTCTTGCTGATCTTTTATAATGCATACTTTTATTTTTTGAAGTGTTTGAAAATGTCATTCCTGTGAAAGAAAAACTGTCACCAGCTGTGAAGACTTAGCTATCTTTGTATTTTTGAGTATTGCTTAAGAATGGGATTTGGTTTCCTTTGTATGGTAGGTCCCGAATCAGAGGGAGAGAGTGTCTCAACCTGAAGCTAAACTACTTCGAGGTTCTATGATGGCTGATAAAAGGAAGCCAAAACCTGAACCATTCCTGAGTTCAGTTTTGTAAATGGAATCAAGTAGTTTTCAGAAAAGTTAAAGTTCACCAATTTACTCTGTTTTAAAGAGAGAGAAAGCAGACATAGAACCCCATCTTTGAGTGACAGATAAAATTTAACTTCAGGGTTGGCAGATGTTGAATGTTACTGTTTTTTCTGGCTGAATCCAGTACCTCAAGAAGAATATTTATGAACTAATATCTTTGAAATTTTTTTTCCCATTTGAATTTTCCATTTTTCTCATCTCTCAGACTATCCTAGTCATTAAATTGTACAGTACAATGAGTTTAAATTATGAGTTTAAATTGAAATAATTCACTGTTTGCATGATTATACAGTAAATTATTTCTGAAACAATGTCTATAATGTATATTGTAAGGTATGAAGTCATGTAATTCTAATTATGGATGTAACATATCTAGCTGTATAATAATGACATGACTAGAATAAAGAAAGAAAAGTTTATAATTATAGCATGTTTATTCAATGATGTACAGATGCTCCAATAACTCTGGAAATGTACATATGAAAAGTTTCCATTGTTCATACATGAACTAAATATTTTGATGCCAGACGAATTAAATTCTTTTGACTTACTAAGTTGGGTGGAATTTTTGAGAGTTGATAGTATTTTCTTTCAATTATGAAGCATATATAATGTTCCAAATTTGAACTGTGACTTCCGTAGAGAAAGGAAGATGTGGACATCAGTGGACATCAGTCCTGTATGCCTGAAAATATACTTGGTACTAAAACTTAATGGATCAAGACATTTATAACAGTGTGTTTTCACATCTTTTATTCATATACAGTTTTACCAAATTATTCCTATCAGCCTGCTATTTTCATTTCCCATATATTTACATATACTCTTTCTCAAATAATGTAAAACTGTGTGGAAAAAAACCTGCTAAATTATTTTTGAGAGAGAGAAACTGAAAGACAAGGAAAAGGATGATAGAAGTTATGTTCTTGTCTAAAGTATCAAATTACAATCAAAGAAATTAAGATGTTGTGCTTAGTGTTCCCCTTGGATGGATTTTGTAGCTTACACAGCTGCGTGGTTCAAGATTATATCAATGGAGAAAGCCATAGTGGGTCTCCACAGAGAAGGAAGATGTCTAAGTGAGATGCTAACTTGCTGCTTTTTCCTATTAAAAATATCCATGCGGCTTACAGATCAAATACCTATCTTTTCTATAAACATTGGAGAAGCCTCCATCCAGATATTTTTCAACAATCTTTCAGTTTTGATTGGAAACATCTTGTCAACTCACTTTCATTTCTGTCCTGTACTCTGAGAATGTCTGTGTGCTCTCCCTGTTCAGTGTATGCATCCTCCCAGTGAAACCAAGGGCCTGACAAGTTAAACTCGATGATTGGTATTTTGTCTTCCCTGGTATTACTGTAAACTATATTTTTTTTTTTTCACTTGGCTATTCACTTAGACATCCCCAGGAGTCCTCTGTTTTAGTCATTTACCTTCCACTGACTTTATTTTAGGTGATGAAGATTATAAACAGTTCCTAGAAACACATTCCCAATTGCAAGTGTTTATCTTTTATCTTTATCATAGTTGTTTTGATGACAGTTCATCTTTCTGCCACAACTTAGTATACTGCCTTCATGAAAAACCTGTATTAGCTTTTTCTACAGTGCATGAGCTACAGCAGTGCTGGAATCTGTGAAAGTGTTTCTGTTTCTTATTCCTTTCTTCAATGTGGAGCAGCGTCCTGACTTGGACTGGTTGTTGTAATGAGTGCCGTTCTGGGGGTTTTTTGCTAGACTTTGGCTCTAAATTCTCTGTGTCTTTTTATTTCAGGTCACTTTTCTTACAGCATCTTTGATTCTCAGTTGCATTAAAAATGGAACCTTGCTCCATATACCTCATTATGGACACATAGATCCCTATTTCTCCTACATATTTGAATCTTTTGCACTCCTAGCACTATTTGTTAATTAATAGGCTGTACAACAATAGCAAAACAGCACCTCATGGAAATACAGTGGTCAAAGAAAAATAATCAATTACATATTCTGTGTTGTGAAAGGCTGTTCATGGCATTCTTTTGAAAGGGAAGAGAGGCAGAGTTAATTTACTGAATAATATGTTGCAAGTATGAGAGAGCAGAACCAATCATTAAAATGAATTGCATCCATATAGTCATTTTAAGTGTCTGAGATACAGTGGTAGGCAAAGCTTTACAAACAGTTATTTGTCATTGTGCAGAGACACAAACATAGATGACAAAGAGCAAGCAATAACAGTGAGTGATCTTTGCCTTGAGGCAAAGAAGAGCACCTGCATGTCCATCAGCTGTTGACTTCTGGTGGGCTAATACAATGCCAGGTTCTCAGAAAGAGCCCTGGGAATGGTTTTCTTCTCAGAAATAAAATGCTTCTTTCAGTTCCGTAGCCTGCAGTGAATATCCTAAAAGTACTGCCTGAAGAAGAAGGAGGTGTGCAATTCTGAGATGCTAATTAAGTGTTGGGCCAGGGTTAGTTTGAGGTATATAAATAACTGGTGAAAAAATTAATACATAGGTGTTGGAGAGGAAGTTTAGCATATTAAATGATAATGTAGTTTAGCAAATTTCTGTATTCAAAAAGCAAGTGTATTCTGTGGGAGAGGGTTTTTTTTAGCCACCATTTTTATACCGTGGGAGAGGGGCTGGAGATGGGGGGAAATAGATGCTTATGTTAAAACAGATCTACAATCCCCCAATAAAATTGTGGTCCCCTTGGGCCAGATATTCTCTGCACATACTTGACATCATTTTAATGCCTAAACAGACATAAAGAGTCTGGAGAAAAGGGGGAAACAGCACAGTATGCATCTATCAAACAAACCTGTGTCAGAGGTACTTTCCAATGACAATCATGAATTGAACATGTATAATATGATGATCCTTCCCTGATATTAGCTTTTGGTTTGAGTAGTTCTTGTGCACCGCCTTCTACTTTTTGAAGAATTAAAAAAAAGTCTGATTATTAATGGGTAGAAAATATTTTACTAGAATTAGAGAATGCTTAGTGTTTGGCAGTGTAAATACTCTGAAATGGTTCTGTTAGATTTGTCATTGTGTGAACCATATAACATAATGCGAGTGAATTTTCATGCCACATATCTATTTAATTCTCTCTTCCTGGACTGTAGCTGGAATTCTAAATAGGTATAGCTGGTTATTTTGAAGCAATAATTATTTTGTCTATTTTGGAATACTGTAAATCAAGATTTTCAAGGAAAAAAAAGCTTTTTAATTGATGAGTTGCAAAACTTTTCCAGATCCACTGGTGTGTCTTGGATGTTTCTGAAACAAATTTATAATAATGAGAGGAATATTTGAGATAGTGTATGTTGAATTTACTAGTTGTATAGCAATGAGATCCAGAGAAGACAGAGCAGACCCCTAAGCTGACTTAGGGTGAATCTGGAAGACAAAACAATTTTGGCTGCCTTGCTTGTGATAGCTCTGTTCTTGTCATAGATATGTTGCTAAAGCAACCTTGAGCTTATTGATGATCTTCAAATGGTCCAGGTCATTAGAGCTCAGCCGGTAGTCCTGCTGTTTTTTGAGTCAAGTGCATTTAGTTGCTTTTTTAAATAGAAAGTGTTTTTAAGGTAAATTTTAAGGTATTTATTGGTAGCATGTTTTTTTAACATGGTAATTTTCCAGGCATGTTACTCACAAGTTGATACAAAGATAGATCAGGTTTCAGCCTAAACAAAACATAACAGATTCTTTTACCAAGACTTTAAAAAGAACAAAGTCATTAAAAAATCACAGAAAGACATTCCTTTATATAATGTAGTCATCTAAAAGAAAATGAGAGGTTGTTATTAATTATTTCTTTGTAGCATTCTGTGGGACTTCTAATTGCAAAAGCTTATGCTGAACATTTCCAAGAAATTCATATACCGAACTACCCTAGTTTGTCTTGGCTTTCTCTAATATTTTTGTAGGAGATTTAGATAGTAATCAAATCCAGCTCTTCTCTGTTTCAGAGAAAATAAAGATTTCTCTTTTAAACAAAGCTAATAGTTTTGAGATATTATTTTCATAGCTGTAATGACATTTAATCATGGGCCAGGCATTGTGTTATGTGCTGTACAGACAGAACAGTCTTTATTCCTAAAGACAGAGAAACTGAGAGTGAGTGGAAGAGAAATCCATATAAGTAGAAGTAATACCACTGGGCAAGTGGAAGGATTAGAGAAGGAGAGCGGATGAGAAATCTTTCTGTGTTATATGGTAGAAGAAATAATGTGGGAGAAGAAAGGGGACAGAAGCTGAGTGGAAGTGAAGGAAACAGTCAATACATTTAATCAATTCATGTCTGGAAGAAACATGCAAAATCCTTTGCAGGGTCATAAGCAGAGGGTGCATTTTGAAGAAGCAGTTTTGGAAGAGAGCTCATGGCTGTGGGAGTCAGTTTAAATTGGGAAAAGTATGGCTGTTCAGCCCGAAATACAACAGAAACAAAGAGAGCAAATGTCTAAAGGGTGAAGCCAGCTCAACAGCAGGAATTGGGACAAAGATGCTTTGTAGCATAACAGCAAAAGCAGCAGATATTGTGGGGGAGAGAGATTCAGTGGTTGATAGGTAAGATACTGGGGGCAAAAGAGTTAAAAAAAAAAAAGGAGCACATGAACTATGGAAAGACACATAAACTCATCAGGGGAGTGGAGCAGATGAAAGGTGGCTGAAAGATACAGTGAATCGCCTCTGATGAGCAAAAGTCATGCAAAGTGACTTTGAGATGTGTGACAGTGAGAGGGAAAGAGCAAATAGGTCACACTGAAATAGCTTAGGAGCTGGTCAAAGTAGAAACAAGTCATTCAAAGTGAATTCAGAAGAGTGGTATGGTAAGAATAACGTGAGCCTGATGCTCTGGTGGGATGACCACATGGTTGACATTTGGCAGAGGTGGAGATGCCAAACCTTGATGAGTACAGGGTATGATAACCTGGGCTCAGGACTGCTCTGTCCAGGCTCTCCTGGCTTCCTGCTAGCTTGAAGTATGAGTTTTATGAGCCACCAGTCTTCCCATGGCATAGAAACTCCCATAGAGAGTAAGGACGATGGAGAGAGCTGAGTATGTAGTAGCTGACAGCAATATACAGGAAGAAGAAAGAATGAGAGCTACAGAACTTCAAAAAACATTAAAAGGAGAAGAAAGAACTGAAATTGACACCAGCTTGCATGGAGAACTACAGTCTGACCCCGAGGCATTCAGCAAGAGAAAATGACAATAAATGATGAATTAAATGAGATAATAATGCATATCAATTAATGAACCTCATAATAGGGGCTGAATTTATTTTAGAAATTGTTTTTAAAGTAGGTGATCTGATCTGACATGTACAGCTTTGTTTATTCAGTTATTTTGAACAGCTATCATCTAGGAAGCACAGGTGTGAATTCCTTTTCTAGCTCTTTTTTCTCTTTTTAGTTACAAAGCTGATTGCAAAGGCTTTTGAAAACTTGGCCTCCTCAACAAAGTATTTCAAGTTCTCTGTAATAATTTTGAATACAAGATTAATTATTTTCCTGCAGTAAGGTATTATACGGAATATAATTTAATTCTGATAGCTTACTGCATGGCTTGCTTGTTTACAGGTAAGAAATTTCTCCTTCTAAAAGTTCATACATAATAAAGTAGTTCTGATTTCTTTGGGCTTCTAAAGGTGGAAGTCAGCCTGATTGCAGGAATTGGGACAAAGATGCTTTGCAGCCTAACAGCAAAAGCAGCAGTTATTGTGGGGAAAAGACATTCAGTGGTTGCATGATCGAATTCAGTTGGGCAAAAGGGCATATATTGCATGGGGTATGAAGCAGAATTTTTGAAGAGTATTAACTTCTATCTTGCCATATGCCAACTTCCTAATTCTTTTTGTATATCACATGAGCTATGCTGTTAGTAATCCATTCAGTAGGAAAATCAAGCTACTCTTGTAAAGTCTGAGAAATCTGATAGTTTTCACCGTCAGAAGGATTTTCTGGAAGCAGCACTGAGTGCTTCCAAATGTTGAAACAAATTCCAAACAAGAAAGTCAAATCCAAGTGCTTTTAATTCATTCTCCAAAAGCATTTAAAGTTATATAATGTATGCATATGTATAAGTAGGGATTTTAGTTTCAATTTGGAATGATTAAAAAATCTCAAAGAGGAGACTAGTGCATAAATCAGTAAATCACTGAAACATATGCTTAATATAAGCATGCGTATTGTCCTTAAGGAGGTGGCATTTAGGGATGTAAGTACATGTTAAAGCCTGCTCCTGTATCTTTCTTTTTATTTTTTTCCTCCTTTTTTTTAATCTGAATCTGACACTGGGTTAATAATTGGTTCTTATCACACTAGCCAAGGTTAGGACTCCATTATACATAATTATATCCATATTTCTCAGATGAGGAGGTGAATGAAAGGGAAATAAAATGACTTTCCCACATTAACACAGGATGCATATGGACTGCAGTGTGAATTGAACACAAGCTGGATGAAAGCATCTCTCCAGAAAGATGGCAGTGAAAATAACCACCAAATTCTCTCTTTTTTGTGTTTTGTTTTCCCTTCAGTTATATATAAATAAAATGGGGTAGAGTCTTGGGGTAGACCACAGAACTGTGACAAAATGTTGTTCAAGTCCCAAATGTCCCAGATGGTTTCATTTACCATTCGAAATAAAAATTAAAACAGTTGTTAACCCAGAATTTTCAACTTAGAAAGCTCATCTAAAAAGGAACATGAGAAGTGAAAAGATGGGAATTCAAGTTCAATTTCTTTGTAGATTTAGCCCAGAAAGACTCATTTAGTTTAAGAAAAGCTTAGTGACAGCTCCAAACTTACGTCTTAATAGAATACATGCAGATATGAAAAGGACAAAGAAAGGGATTCTTTTTCCTACTGAAATGTTGCTTTTATTTTCTAGTGGGAATAGGAATATAGATATATGTGTTGCATCTCCAGACAATTTCATTATGCTTGCACTTATTAGATGCAAATAATGATACTGTAACAGCTAAACCAGTTTCTAAAATGATCTTAGAAGCTGTCGTATTTAAATGGGATTCTTTTGATTGGCAGTCTAGTTCTGGATAAAATACTAAGTTTAGATATTTTTTTTTTTTTAGGGGGGGTGGGTTTTTTTGTTTGAGATGTTTTCCAGGATTGTTTGGAATATGTCTAAATCATGGTACTTGCTTTTAGTTTAACTTGTGGAAAGATACTTTAAGTACAAACTGATTTGAAAAGATATTTATTATTGCTGAATATGTTTTTTAGTATTAGAATGTTGTAGCCATAGTGATTTAGGGATATCAGGCAAGGTTTGGTGCACAGAGGCAACATCTTTTGTTAGACCGCTGTTGGAAGAAGTGGATAAACTTTTCCCCCTACCCAACAACATGAACCGGCTTATTCGGCTTGTTTTCTGACTTCCTACAGACTTTGTTTATGAAAATACTCATCTGATATTTCCTACAGGAATCATCTAGATACAGGTGGTTCTTTTTATGGTACAAGATCAGAATCTTCATCTTTGCTCCCCTTTGGTCTGGCTTCGTCACAGGCATGAGTACTCTGGTGGCACTCTGTGAGTTTCAGAATTACACCGGCAGTGGCATGCCATGGGGAAGCTCCAGATCATGAATGTGCAGAAGCATGGGAAGAGGG
The DNA here is from genome assembly GCA_035582835.1 of Phoebastria nigripes. NCBI lineage: Eukaryota > Metazoa > Chordata > Aves > Procellariiformes > Diomedeidae > Phoebastria > Phoebastria nigripes. Next base: position 112,449 of record JAYKAV010002962.1, read on the forward strand.
AGGTTGAGGCTAGCTTGGTGTTTTTTGCATTGTGTTGCACTGTCTGCCAAAGATATATGCTATTTCCTGTTTTCCTCTGTGGCTTGTGTTAAATGAAGTATTGGGGACTCCTTGCTTCTGAAATTTCATCAGAGATTTAGGTCCTGTTACTTCCATGACCATGATATGATCTATGTGTGTGAAGCATATACTGAGCTTGACTTGCATTCACAATTAATTCAAAATGAATGGCTGCCACACCTTTACCTGAAGCATAATGAGGAATTTTTTTGGAATAGATTTTAGATTTCATTGTATTTTTTGTAAAGTGCTAAATACTTGATTGCAAGTTGTGTTCAAATGTCTGGAATGGAAATTTTCTCTTTCAGAAGAAGAATAAAACCATGTAATGAATTCTTCTCATTTACTGGGGAGTCATTATTCACATCAAAAAAAGTAAACTTTAAATCTGCACTCGATGCCATAGGTTCTAGAGGGGTGATGAACTGTGACATGAGGCTCTGAATAATTTTAAGTTTAACAGCTGTGAAATTGCATGAAAACACATTTATTTGCATATAAAAACAGAATTCTTTGGATATAAATGAGATATTCTGCTACCAAAAGAAATTTCTACAAAAAGCATTAAAAAAAAAAAAAAAGGCGGCACTCTCCAGAGACATTTATGAAGACATTGAAAGTGTTATCATATTCATTTGGCTGGATTGTCTCACTTACTGGTAACTTGATTCACCTGGTAAGGATAATTGCTGGATTTTATGTAGGAAAACCATTGAGGTTCAATAACAGAGTGTCATTTCACTGGCTTTCAAAACAACATTATGTAAATACACAGTAATGAGTTCACACCAGGAGAGAGAATTCAATGAGGTTTTTTTTCCTTGATCATATGCATTGTCTAAATTTGAACTCCAGATTTGTCGTTGACTTGACATGTTTTTGATGAACAAGTATTGGGACTTAATGAGCAAGTATGAAGGGTGTAATATCATAGGAGAAACAACGTAAGAATATAAAAATGTTTCTAATGGACAGTAAAGCCTTTGCAGGATAAATTTAATGTCTTACACAAAGAGTCTCTGTAGGCAGAAGGATAATGCTCTCTGATGGTCTAAGTTTCTCCTCCTAGGGATACCTAGTAAAGAAATCTTTGAAATGTTTTGTATCAACCTTTTTTCATATACCTTGTCAGTTTTAGATGGTTCTTTTCTGTTTAGTTAAATGAATTTCACTTTTGACATATAATCTAAAGTGTAGTTCTACTCCATAAAAATGACACTATTGGGTCCTATATTTACTTTACTTCAGCAACTAAATGTCAAGTATATTTACTGTTGAAAGCGTTACTTGATAAATCCCATATCTGAAAACTCAGGCTAGATTGTAAAAGCTGCATGCTTTTTGTTCTTTTTTGTCCATTTTCACTGATGCAGGAAAAGTTCTGCAAGAGAAATTATGTTGCTGGGCTTGCAGAAGTATAGCTGACCAGAACTCATTGGACAGCGGTTTTGGTGATGCCCAAGAAGGAAAATAAATCAATTTTCTTTCCCTTATCTGGAACAACTATATATGGGGGTTTGTCATTTAAGCTGAGATATGGCTGATTGTCCACAAGGTTTGAATCTGTTCAGTAGTTTGTCACAGTCTGTGTTAGAAACCTTGTGGACACGTATTCCTTCAGCTTCAGAACTGTGTCCAGCCTTTGGATGTTACTTACTACTAGGCCAATTTGCTGTAGACAGAAATCAACTATATCTCAAACTATGTGCTCTGAGGTATAATGCTAAGGTGTATGTCTTCTAACTAGTCTTCCTTCCTGAAAGAAGATCTGGACCCTCTAGATCATCACTATCTTGCGGACCCTGAAATTCAAGGCACGCAGACTTTATAAAACATTTTATAAAGCAGTCACATTTTAATTGTTGTCAAAGCACAAAAGATGCACAGAAAAGAAAGTGAARAACAATCAACACGTACATGCAAAACCTTCCCTTTGCTATCCATGTCATTCAGAGAAGCCTTTGGGTTTCAGCCATTCCATTTGTGGGACTATTGCCTTCTCTCCTTCTTTATCTCCCCAGTCTTGCCTTCAGGCTCTCATCTCTTCTAAAAACACCAGCCTCTCAAAAAAGGGAAGGCCTAGCTATACATGTTGGGTGGCCTTCTTGTTTGGCTTCAGATCCACTGTGTATGATTTGCTGCCTGTATCGCCAGCCCGCAGTCCAAATTGGGAACATTTGTTCCTGATGGTCCTGGACTGAAACAAACACACTTTCTCTGTGGTGATTCCATTTGGATAGATGGCTGCTAGGATTAGTGATTCTGGATCATTGCCATTCTTTTATCAGCTCAGAATATCCCAGTCTAATAGGGAGATCAAAAGGCAGAAGTTAAGTGACAGTAAAAATTAAAACAAATGTTCAGAAAGCAAAATGTGGATGTATTTTTAGTTCCACTTCAAAGGAAGCTTTAAAAGGAAGTTAAAGCAGCTCAGATTTCTGTTCAGGCTGAATTCTGTGAATTTTGCATGTGGTTGTACAATAATATGCAGAAGCTGTGTGGCTACAAATTTGCTGCTGTTGGTGCTTGTGCTGCCTTGGTTAAAGAATGAAACTAGTCACAATAATTAATTAGTCACCTTTGCAGAAATTACATGTTTGAAGAAATATTTCTAAGCATGTTACATCTGCTAAAAATAAAAAATATATAGAATGTTTTCCTTAACAGTTATTATAATGTTATAGTAAGAACAGAAGTTTTTTAATGAACATACTGTGTTTTAATGTGTTTGAAAAACAAAACCATGCAACATCTATTTGTACTTGAATGTTTTTTTTAAAGGCTATGTTCATTGGGATTTTATAGCATACTTCCTACTAACATGTGTAAGTTTTGTTCGGGTGAGATGTACAGTTTGGGGTTTCCCAAATTTTACTTCATGTCTCAGTAACAAAGCCTGATTTTTTAAAAATCTGCAATCAAAACATTCTTGCTCTTTTCTCTACCAATGTTTTAAAAGTGTGTGTCAATATACAGCAACTGCTGCCATGCCAATGTCACTCTGAATAGTACATAATTGCAAATAAAATTAAAAGCAACAGGTCATCAAAAAATTAATTTTAGATTGTAACCCTTTCCAAAGGTTGTGACATTTTAATGCCCTGGTCTTCATCAGACAGATTCATTTGGTGATTTATAAGACTAAATATTCCTTCAAATTCATTCACTTTGTTAGAGACAATCTATCTGTAAAAGAGTTGGATAAAAAACACTTAGGCCTATCAGAGGGTGGCAACTCTGAGTATGATCATCTTTGGATAGATTTTACCTTCTCAGTGAAAAGTTCACATATAAATGGTTCTGGATCATTGTGTATATCTCTTTAAGAATTTCCAGAGTGATGTAACACTAGATGCTGTAAAGGAAGACACCTACAGTATTTGGCAGCATATTGTCTAATTTCTGGCTCCGTGCTCATTGAAAGGAATCCAAAAATCAGCAGGCTTTTTTTGTGCAGCATGTGGAAAGTGATAGGGGCCTCGAAGGGAGGAAGAGGGAAAAAAATGCTGCTCAATGACAGAGGAATTACCTAGAGGTAGCCAGAAAGAGACCAAATACTTTATTTCTGACTCGGAAATGAGTTGATTGTTACATAAGATTTATGCAAGTTACAGAAAATAAAGCTTTTTTGCATTGGAAATGGATACTGTTTGCCACAGAACTGGAGGGATCACCAAGGTCATTGAATAGATGGGAGAGGGCTTTTCAGAACAGACCATTCACTTCAAGAGTGAGAGTTCAAACACTTGTCTTCAGCACAACTGCTACCCCATTTTTTTCTACCATTCAGTCTTGACTGATTTATGTCAACTGAACTGAGGAAGATGCTGCTGCTGAAAACATTCAGAAAGAGGCAGCAAAATCCTCACAGCAAAAGATTTATGCTGGACATTGAATCTCGTACATGAAGATGCTGAGCTCTTCCAGTATGCTGAAAAGCCAGCATCTCCCATAGTTTATGATCCCGGTCTTGACTTTTCTAGGTACTCTTTTCTTTTCTTGTTTCTGTTGTTAGTTATGAATTAAGAATGATTATACTGCTAAAGGCATGTAATAAAATATACAAGAAATGCTCTGCAATGTGTCCAGTCAAGGTTTTTGCAGAATCTTGAGCCTTTGAGATCTTGCAGCTTTGCATCTCAGTCTTCATTAATGTTTTTGCACTTAATTAAAGTAAGAAGGGGTGTGAAAATGGAAATGTAGAGCAAGCTGTGGATTACTGTGATTGGTTTTTTTCCCCCTTTATCTGTGGAGTTCTTTCTCCTAGGTTCAGTGTTGCTTACATTAAAAGGGGAAAGTGATTCCTATAGGACCTGTAAATTTCCTTCAAATAAAAATCTTCTTAAAGATCCTATATGAATAGCATCTCTTCTTTTAACACTTTAACATCATCAACTGCTTCTTTATTTGCAATGTTTTGACTACATTTTGGGTTTGAACTTGACTCTATAATGTTCAAGAATTCTGGTGTGTATGGAGACTTTCCACAATAGTAAAGTTTTCCCCGCATTTAGTACTTGGAAATCTTAGAGATTTTTCCTTTAAAACTGAGCTTCCCAAACAGATTGTGAATACGACTACAGGAAACTCTTCTCCAGTTGCTATGCAGTTGTTGCTACACATATCTTGTTGGATGGAGCCCTTGATGAAGCAGACTCTACACAAGCATCTTAAATGTTAAATAATCACTATGTGCATTTGAGTTTTGGATTCTGTGGTTCCTTTTGGATGGTCCGTCTACACAAAGCCTTTTCTCCATCTGCTGTATGTAAACAATCTGTTTTCTTTCTGAATTATTTGGAATATTTTAAAGTATCCCCTGGAAAACCTGTTTCCCCTCATAGTCAATACGTATAAACATTAAGGCTTTCTGTATGATTTCTGACTGAGGGGATACATGGGCACATGGCTTTGTTCCAAAATGAATGTATGCTTGTTTAAATCTAAACAGGATCTGATTTAGAAGCAAGAGATTGGAAGAATGAGGTTGCCCTATAATTAAAGGATGTGAAAGTAATAAAATTTTCATTATCTTTTTTCTTTCATGGCATTCTCTACACCTAATTTACTGGCAAGGTTGCTGAAATACAGAGATTAAACTACATATCCTATGTGAGGGACCATCTGGCTTTTATAAAGTTTTCCAGAAATATTTTTAGCTAAATGTTGGTGTAACCTTTATGTGAAGGTTCCTCTGAAAACGGCAAGTGGCAGCAAACCTGTTTCTCTCTCTAACTCTTGTTCTTAAAACTAAATCAGCTTTAAGCAGAGACCTAACTTTTATGACTTTTCAAGTCAGTTAACTGTGATTTATAGCTAAGGTGTAGCTTTTCTAAAGCAACAATATTTATTTGTCACTTGAATTGTAGAAAGGTAAATTTTTTGCAAATCAAGGCAATCTCCTCTGAGTGCTTATTTCCTGGCATGTTTCTGTAGAGACAAGGCAGGCAAGACAGATTTCTCCCCCTTTTCTCCCCTACATTTCTTAAAAGTAGTTTTCTTTACGTGATTCATTAGTTCTTTTCTGAAAGTAGTAGGAGTTGTTAAATTTTAACCTTGGTCACTAGGATGTCCAGTGCTGTCTCCTAAATGTACTTCAATTACACGGAATTGTCCTGTTCAGTCCTGGTAGTTTGTTCACCCTCAGGTGGCACAAGGAAGTGCAAATGCTTCAGCTTCTTTGTTTGCCATCTATTAAGAATAATAGCATTTGCCTCCTTACAGGAAAGAGAGAAACATGGGTCACGTGCAGTAGTCATAAACACGTTACAAGATATCACCACATTGAACATAGAAAGACTGTGCCTCTAGTTGCAATGTTGCTTTTTGTACTCTTACAGAATTGCTTATTCAGTGTTAAGAAGGCAAATCTTGCTGTAATTGTGTAGGTTGTCATGCGAAAATAATTACCATCAGTGTAAAATTTTAATTCCTTCATATTGCAGCTCCTTACCAGGAAAATTCACTATATGTGAATTTTTTTATAGTATGATGTTAAGCTACAGTTTATATGCAGTAAAATGATGCAGAGAACAGGCATTATACCACCTACAGTTTTAATGCTACATAATGAATGACATCTTTCTCATGGGGGTGAGGAGGGGATAGGCCAGTTGTTTTAAAGCACCAAATCCTGATCCCATTGAAACCACTGGGAGTCTTGCCATTGACTTTGTTCATTCCAAGATCTGGATTGTGAACATTGGTAACTATTCAACTATAGAACAATAGCAAAATCATTTTCAGAATTAAAACAAACAAACAAACAAACAAAACAAAAGAACTCCAACAAAACAAAAAAAACCCAGCAAACCAACAAAAAAACCCAAAACAAACAAAAAAATCACTCAAAAAGCCTTCAGTAATATCCTCCCATATTCATTCTGTTTCTTAACAATATAAACATTTATCACTTCCCCACCCAAAGTCAGAGCTGAAAATACATGTATTCAAAGTCTATGTTAAAAGATCAATGATCTTGTAATTAAAGCTGGGCAGAAAATAGAGCTACCATCTCATCCTGCAAGCAAGGTGTAGATACCTTTATTTATATAGGTGAAATACTGGGTCATCTCCTAAATTAAGGAAAAGGTGGTATAAAGATTCTCTATGGCCTGTACAGGTGAAGATCAAAGACCCTAGCTGACAAAAGGACTTGAGCTTTAAAAAAACATGAATTTAAACAAATGAGCAGTTCCATAGGTAAAAAATAAGACCAAATACTTGCTTATGGTAACAATCATGTTTGCATACATGTTGTAGTGAATTACTGTTCCCAATGCAAATGTCTCTTGCAAAAATCACTTAATATCTCATTTTCCCCTCTGATTTTATGCCTTTGTTATTATTTTTCTCTTACAAATTTGCAGTAGATCTAGCCAAGCTCTGCTAATTTGGAAGTAGAGATAGATCGGTATCAACTGAAAGAGCTTCAAAAGCAAATACTGAATTAATCAGATTCTGTGTGTCCCCTATACGCTCTGGAAAAACAATTATGTCAAAGGTTGTAAGAAAGAAAAGAAAAAAAAAATCCATGAAAGATTTGAAGGTTACTAGAATGTTTCCATTCTTCACTGTGATGAAAAATTTAGGAGTTCTTTGGTTTTTTAATGTAGAAATGCCCTGATAGTGACTATAAAATTTTCTTCTAATTCAAGATTGATATGCAGGATGCAGCATCAGGTCTGTAGTATGAATTTACCAAACACAAAATATTTTATGTGTGTCAAAATGTTTCAAGAAACTTTGTTTTTCCTATTGTACAACTCTTAGGCTGGGAGACCTCTTTTGAACATCTCTATGGTTCCCAAGGTTTCTAAGACTCCTCTAGTTTCTTAGGAAATTTAAGTCTTGGAAACTTCTAAACTTGAGCTTCCAGATTTTTTGGTCTTTTGAATTTTTCTGAATAATGTGGTTGGTTACTTCAAAGTAAGCTTTCCTTTTTCTGGATTTTTTTCCCCTGTAACTTTCTGCTTTGTTATAAATTTTTTTCCTCCAGAATGTTAATCTTCTGGAGAACAGAAACGATGACTTTCCAGGCAGCATGGATACAGTGCCTCTGGTGTAATGTTATGTGTTCTATAATAATTATAGGCAGTTGTAAAAAGTTTTGGACTTGTCGTTTTGTTGGGGTTTTTTTAGTTTTTTGTTTGTTTGTTTTTAAATTTTGCCAAGCTTATCAAACTTATTACTTGCAGTTACAATATTTTATGTAGTGTTGTGAGGTGAAGAAGATAGTGACTGTTATTGCTATATTATTGCAAAGGCTTTCTCTGTTAAAACTGAAGATTTCATAAACAGACATACTGGTTTGTGTGGAGTAAAAACTAGATGGAATCTTTCAATGAAAAGTAAATTCCAGCCCATTAAAAGAATGAGATTCTATGTTATGCAGTTCACAGATCTTGATGACGAAATTGTTCAGGAGGGAAAAAAACATTAATGTTGAAGCCTGTATTAATTAATTTGGAATAATTCAGCATAATAAAAGGTTTATTTGCTGTAGAATATGCGTAGACGGAATTTTGCTGTAGAATACATGTAAAAATATGGCTTGATTATAGAGAATTTTATTTTCAGAAAGTTTGGTAAAGATTATTTTCTAGTATCAAATTACCTTTGCAATTGGCAGGATGAAAACCGTTTATAATTTTGTTTACAGGCACAAGTATGCAGTTATTCCACATATATGTGGAATACATGTGTGGAAACACATGATATTTATCCCTTTTAAACAATATAGTGGTTTTGTTTTACCATAAAATTCAGAAATGGTAATGAGTACCAACATGACTACTTATGTCTTATTTGTGGTAGAATTTAATTTAGGGGTGTTTTCTTTATCATTCTGTTGTTGTTTTTTTTTTTTTTAATCTTTGCTGATTATTCTTTTTGTACAAAGATTAGCTGAATTAGAAACTCCAATTTAAGAGAAATACAAGAATTTGGGGCATCATATGCATACTGGTTATAAGAATTATTCCAGAGAACTAAGGCGAGATGAGCAAAATATGCCTGCTTTACCTGAAATCTCATGGCCGGCTAGTCAACAGATCAGTTTTAACATAAAGTTACAGTGACCTTGTGAGTTGAATAATTCAGAAACAGATCTGGAAGGTTCTAGTATTGGCTGAAAAAGTGTGTTGGCTGTCAGTTAAGTTTTAAAACCTTTTCTATTTAGATAAGTAAAAGAGAGAAACAGAAAAAAAAGTGGGGCTTTTAAAATTATTAAATAAATTATTTTGGCTAACTAACATAATTTTTGCTTCATATGAATAGTTGAATAACCGGGTTGTTTGAGCTCAAATGCTTGAGAAAATTAATGTAGAAAGTAATTGTGATCTCAGAAGAATGAAAGTTGTATTTTGAATGGTTTTTTGTGCATATTGGTTTATGTTTTCATTCTGGGACAGTCTAGCAGTGCATCTAGTTCATCTATGCATCCCTCCTGTGATACAATTAAATAATGTTTCTATTTAGCTATGTGTTCCTCACTTTCTATTGACTTTTTTGCTTTCTTGTTTAACTGCCATAGCTTTCTGATTGTCAACTTCCTTTGTGCATATTTTCAATTTTCTAAATATGATTGAGGGGCTAACTTTGTGCTTATGTTTGGACTAATTTTCCTTTCTGCCATAGGTTTTATGCATGAATTTCAGCAAATTGTTCTTTCATAGTTTGCCTTTCCTAAAACTTCTTTTCATACTTGTTGTGGTTTAACCTGGCAGGCAGCCAAACACCACACAGCTGCTCGCTCACTCCCCCCCAGTGGGATGGGGGAGAGAATAAAAAAAAAAAAAAGTAAAATTCATGGATTGAGATAAATACAGCTTAATATAACAGAAAAGGATAATGATAATGATGATGATAGAATATACAAAATAAGTGATGCACAATGCAGTTGCTCACCACCTGCCGACTGATGCCCAGCCAGTCCCTGAGCAGCAATTGCTGCCCCCCCAGCCAACTCCCCCTGGCTTATATACTGAGCATGATGTCCTATGGTATGGAATACCCCATTGGTCAGTTGGGTCAGCTGTCCTGGCTATGCTCCCTCCCAGCTTCTTGTGCACCTGGCAGGGAAGCTGAAAAGTCCTTGACTAGTGTAAACACTACTTAGCAACAACTAAAACATCAGTGTGTTATCAACATTATTCTCATCCTAAATCCAAAACACAGCACTATACCAGCTACTAGGAAGAAAATTAACTCTATCCCAGCTGAAACCAGGACAATACTATTAAGGGGTTTTTGTGTGTTCTCTTGTACATGTTACAATCAGTTATTCTGTGGTCAGTTCTGTGGCTCTTGTTACAGTTCCTTCATTTAACCAGGTCTTCTATAACATTCAAGACCATGTCAGAACAGCCTTTCCTTCTGTGTATGTTTAACCTAGTTGAGCATCGCTTACATCATTTAAAATGTGAAGAAGTTGTTTTTAGACATAATGCCTGGATACCGCATGTTTTCAGTTTATATCATTGCAGTAAACACCACTATATTGAAATAGCCCACCTTCCTTCACTAGTCAATATGCAACAGCTTTCTCCTGGTCAGGTGGTCAGTAAGTCCCTGACTTCTACATTTTCATTCTTATAGCTTTGGGATTTGTAGCTTATGATCTAGAATAGCTTTCTTCCCATTAGCAAGCCGTAGCAGTAGATGTATATTTTAGAAGAGGTATATTTAGGAAGGACAGGCAGCGGAGATGAGGAGGGGGTGTCGCACTCTATGTCAATGACCAGCTGGAGTGCATGGAGCTCCACCTGGGGATGGATGAGGAGCCAACTGAGAGCTTATGGGTCAGGATTAAAGGGAGGGCAGGGGCAGGTGACATTATAGTGGGGGTCTGCTACAGGCCACCGAGCGGATGAGGCCCTCTATAGACAGATAGGAGCAGCCTCACATTCACAAGCCCTGGTCCTCATGGGGGACTTCAACCACCCTGATATCTGTTTGAGGGACAACACACCAGGGCATAAGCAATCCAGGAGGTTCCTGGAATGAGTTGATAATAACTTCCTTCTCCAAGTGATAGAGAAGCCAATGAGGAGAGGTGCTATGCTGGACCTTGTTCTCACCAACAAGGAGGGGCTGGTGGGGAATGTGAAGCTCAAGGGCAGTGACCATGAAATGATGGAGTTCAAGATCCTTAGGGCACTGAGGAGGGCGCACAGCAAGCTCACTATCCTGGACTTCAGGAGAGCAGACTTTGGCCTCTTCAGGGATCTGCTTGGTAGAGTACCATGGGATAAAGCCCTGAAGGGAAGAGGGGCCCAAGAAAGCTGGTTAACATTCAAGGATCACCTCCTCCAAGCTCGGGAGCGATGCATCCCAACAAAGAGGAAATCGGGCAAAAACGCCAGGAGACCTGCATGGCTGAACAAGGAGCTCCTGGACAAACTCAAACACAACAAGGAAGCCTACAGAGGGTGGAAGCAAGGACAGGTAGCCTGGGAGGAATACAGAGAAATTGTCCGAGCAGCCAGGGATCAGGTTAGGAAAGCTAAAGCCCTGATAGAATTAAATCTGACCGGGGGCATCAAGAGCAACAAGAAAAGCTTCTACAGGTACATCAGGGATAAAAGGAAGACTAGGGAAAATGTGGGCCCTCTCCGGAATGAAACGGGAGACCTGGTTACCCGGGATGTGGAGAAGGCTGAGGTACTCAATGACTTTTTTGCCTCAGTCTTCACTGGCAAGTGCTCAAGCCTCACTGCCCAAGCTGCAGAAGGCAAAGGCAGGGACTGGGAGAATGAAGAACTGCCCACTGGAGAAGAAGATCAGGTTCGAGACCATCTAAGGAGCCTGAAGGTGCACAAGTCCATGGAACCCGATGAGATCCATCTGCGGGTCCTGAAGGACCTGGCGGATGAAGTTGCTAAGCCACTATCCATTGTATTTGAGAAGTCGTGGCAGTCCGGTGAAGTTCCCACTGACTGGAAAAGGGGAAACATAACCCCCATTTTTAAAAAGGGGAAAAAGGAAGACCCGGGGAACTACAGGCCAGTCAGCCTCACCTCTGTGCCTGGCAAGATCATGGAACAGATCCTCCTGGAAGCTATGCTAAGGCACATGGAGGACAGGGAGGTGATTGGTGACAGGGCAAATCATGCCTGACAAATTTGGTGGCCTTCTACGATGGGGTTACAGTGTTGGTGGATAAGGGAAGAGCAACTGATGTCATCTACCTGGACTTGTGCAAAGCATTTGACACGGTCCCCCACAACATCCTTCTCTCTAAACTGGAGAGGTATGGATTTGATGGATGGACCACATGGTGGATAAGGAATTGGCTGGATGGTCACACTCAAAGAGTTGCAGTCAATGGCTCGATGTCCAAGTGGAGACCAGTGATGAGCGGTGTTCCTCAGGGGTCGGTATTCGGACCGACACTGTTTAACATCTTTGTCGGCGACATGGACAGTGAGATTGAGAGCACCCTCAGCAAGTTTGCCGACGACACCAAGCTTTGTGGTGCGGTTGACACGCTGGAGGGAAGGGATGCCATCCAGAGGGACCTTGACAGGCTTGAGAGGTGGGCTCGTGTGAACCTCATGAAGTTCAACAAGGCCAAGTGCAAGGTCCTAGCACCTGGGACAGGGCAATCCCAAGCACAAATACAGGCTGGGCAGAAAATGGATTGAGAGCAGCCCTGAGGAGAAGGACTTGGGGGTGTTGGTTGATGAGAAGCTCAACATGACCTTGCAATGTGCGCTCACAGCCCAGAAAGCCAACCGTATCCTGGGCTGCATCAAAAGAAACATGACCAGCAGGTCGAGGGAGGTGATTCTCCCCCTCTACTCTGCTCTCATGAGACCCCACCTGGAGTACTGCATTCAGCTCTGGGGCCCCCAACATAAGAAGGACATGGACCTGTTGGAGTGAGTCCAGAGGAGGGCCATGAAGATGATCAGAGGGCTGGACCACCTCACCTATGAAGACTGGCTGAGAGAGTTGGGGTTATTCAGCCTGGAGAAAAGAAGGCTCTGGGGAGACCTTATAGCAGCCTTCCAGTACCTGAAGGGGGCCTACAGGAAAGCTGGAGAGGGACTTTTTACAAGGGCATGTAGTGATAGGACAAGGGGTAATAGCTTTAAACTGAAAGAGGGTAGATTTAGATTAGATACAAGGAAGAAATTCTTCACTATGAGGGTGGTGAGGCACTGGAACACGTTGCCCAGAGAAGTTGTGGATGCTCTATCCTTGGAAGTGTTCAAGGCCAGGCTGGATGGGGCTTTGGGCAACCTGGTCTAGTGGAAGGTGTCCCTGCCCAAGGCAGGGGGGTTGCAACTAGATAATCTTTAAGGTCCCTTCCAACCCAAACCATTCTATCATTCTAGGATTCTATGAACTGCAATTGTTTTGGATTTTTTTCTCAGACTCTTAATTATTTGCATTGCTGAACTACATAATGAAAATAAGAACATTAATGTATTTTCTGTATGTGAACACTGCTTTTCATTAAGCTTTATGGAAATTTAATGCAAYTTACGGACTTTCACATCCAAATTTTAATGTTGACATTTTTCACTTTCATTTTGCATACTGTACTTCAAGTACCCAGAAAATATAAAAGGCTAGAGATGGATTTCAAAAGGAAACAGAAAAGGCTGGTGGATCTATAAATGTTCATGTGCCACCAGGAACTCCTTTACAGTCAGCAGTATTTACTCCTATTTAGAATGATGACATCATTAACTTAGTTGGAGACGGTTTTTGGCAATGAGAAAACCAAGCTGTTTAGAAACGTAACAGAATAATCATTTAAAGAGATGGAAAATATCTACATGTGCATCTCTTGTCAATAGTGGACTTTTTTTTCTACTACAGTGTTATAGCAATAGTACACAACATACGTTCATAACTTTTGTAAAGCCCTCTGAAATGTACAATTGCAAATGGTTTGTTTCCAAGACTCTTCATTATTTCATCATTATTACCTGGTATTTTCTCTATTCAAGGTGTAAAACTCTGCAGGATGTTCAGAACATTCTTTAGCAAAAGTCTAATACAATTTGCTACCATTGTTTCCCATTTCACTTAAAAAATTTTTAAAAAAAAACCCAAAAAACCCTTAATTTGGTTCCATAGATCTTGCCATACTTCCTCGTACGGTGTTAAACTGTGGAAGTTTGTTTTACAGACTGTGGTGGCTGCTAAATTTTACAGGAGTTCAAGATGTGACTGGGCAAATCCATATGAGGAAAAACTGAAAGAAAAATCTGAGCCAGAGTTTGTTTGGAGAATGTAATTCTGGAATAGTAGCAATATATCCATTCCTTCTTGTTCTGCTCTTTCTGAGGTACCCATTGTTAAACACTGGGATAGGTGGGTCTCTGGCCTCACCCAGTATGGCTTTCCTATGTTATATTATTGATTCATCCTACAGCCTTTTCATGTCCATGCATCTAGAGAGGTACTGCTGGACCTGCTGCACTGCCTTGCTGCTCCCACTGACTTGTTCTCCGCATACATATATATTTTAGTCACTTTCTCAAATGCCAGTCATAGAATCATAGAATGGTTTGGGTTGGAAGGGACCTTCAAAGATCATCTAGTCCAACCCCCCTGCCATTGGCAGGCACATCTTTCACTAGATCAGGTTGCTCGAAGTCCTTCAGTTCTGTTAATTATTTTAGGCTTCATTCTCTGTTGCAATTTTTTTGTCTCACTGAGAAGATACTAGATAAAAATTCAAAAGGAAAGAAAAGAACTGTATTTTTTTTTTCTCTGTGATATTCTTCTGCATCATCTTATTTACCACTAGTAACAACGTCTCCAAAAGGTAAATGAGACTCCCTTGAGTGGAGGCTATGATTAGTCATAAGCAAATGTCTGCAGATCTTATGAACTCTATTAGCTGATTCAACTTCTGAACCGTTTCCCAGCCTTTTGAAGCTTTTATCAAGCCCCTGTCATGTTCGGCTGAAAATAAGGAAAATTAGAAAAAAGTGAGGAAAATTAGGTCTTTAGACCTTCTAATAGAAGCTAAGCAAGTAGCATGGACTCAGATAGTACACAAGGATATATTCAGATTCGCTAGAATTCATAAAATCATATAAATGGACTAAGTAACTGACTACTACTGCATTCCAATATGGGTTTAATTGTGATACATCCTTATACATGCATTTATATACTGGAATGTTTTTGTTAATCTTGCTCACACTACCTAAAATTCTCTCTGAAGTCTAAGTGTCTTTTGAGGTGAAAACCAGGAGTTTCTTAGGAACATAGAGCAACAGAAGTAGTGTTGAGGGTAGAAAATGAAAGGCTGTATTTGAAAGTGGGGTGGAACAGGAGTAGGCAGGAAGCTGCTGACCTGCATTGCATCGGGCCAGTGTTAGCAGCCACTTAGGGCTTCTGGTTTTACCAGTCATGCAAAAGATAGCACCTTCGGCATGTTCTTACCCGCTGATGATGCAGAGACATACTGATTTGGTTCAGGGAGAAAGTAATTTTTTGCACCATTTTCTTGTTCATCTCTACCTGAATGATAAATTGGTGAAATCCAAGGACTAGTGGTAGGAGATTTTGAGGGCTGCGAACCACACATGTAAATGGAGGAGTAACTCTTCTGTCTTTGCAATTAGTGAATTAGTTTTTTCTATATGCAAAGTAGCTTGGGGATAGGAAACAACATGGCATCCATTAGGTATTTAAATCTCACGTTTCCAGAGGCAGAAAATCAGAGTCTGAGCGTGTGTCTCCCACTCTCTCTTTTATTCCCTAATAAATAGGCTTTAAAAACAGGTTTATATTAGCTGTGCTGACATAAAAAGGCAGCTTGTCTTTTTGTTGCTTATTTGGCCAAGTAGGAAGATACAAGTAATACAGACACTGTCTTTCCCCAAATGTATGAAAATGTAAGACTATGTCCCTAATCATATACGTCTATATTGATGGAGAGGGCTAGAAAGAAGCAGCACCATCTACTGACTAAAACACATCATTACCAATCCAAATCAGACCTAGAAATTACAGTGCAATCTGTGTGTTCTAACCATGTGAATGTAATTACCAGACCTCCCTGGTTTATTAGCTAACTAAATAACAATAATAATAGCTTTGGTTATGGGTTCTTATTATTTAATGTATCTTCCTTTTTCTTTTTKTTTTTTAAGTTACCCTCTTCTGATTTGATACAGACTTAAAAAGCTGATCTTGTCAGCTCCCTGCCAGGACTTTTAAATAGCTACTGGTTAATGTTATGTGTAGCTTCTGGGTTAGTGACATTGCTTGAGGGATAGGAAGCTGCTGTAGTATTTTACATAAATAAGTAAGATGTTAGTAAGGTTAGGTGGGGTGACAGGAGAAACCTGAAGTTTCAGATCCTCAAAGGTATTTATGCACCTAATGAATATATTGGAAATAGGAGTTAGATACCTTTAGGGAATTGGCCTTGCACAGGGAAAGTTCTCTTTGGCTTTAATGGAGGGCTCCAGCAATAAGGAGAACAGATTTGTCTAAGTGCTATCCATTACAAGCCTGTCATGATTAGTCAATAAAGCTTAATTGTGTAATCTGTGAGAACAGGTTGTCTCCTGTGGTAAGCTTTATTGTTTTGGGTGTGCACAAGCACAAGTTGGGTCTTGTTGAAAATTTTTTTAAGAATGTTTCTCTTTAAAGCATTTTACTGTTGTAGAATTTGGTTCTATAGCCCATTGCTGCAAGGTGTTTACCACAGGACAAAGTCCTGTCATGATAATTTGGAATTTTCCACTAATACTGGTAAAAATTTCCAGATCCAGGAAGGTAATAAGGATAAGATTGATTTTCAGGGTAAGACTGATAAGCATCTTATCTAGAATACAGGCATAATATGCTTTAATTCAAGAGGTGACTGAAAAAAATTTTGGCAAAAATACTTTTAGGTCTTGCTTACAATTTACTTGGAACTTTTATCATCTATTACAGGTCTTCTGACCTTCTTTTTGAAAGTCTTGTGTAGAAGACACAAAACACTGTGTTCTGCTTCATGCTCATTTTATATCCTTTAGAAAAATAAATGAATGAATTATTTATGTTGTTATTTGATGATGTGGACCAGGAAATTTTTCATAAGTCTCCCAAATGAACTATATTTAGTCATAAACTCTCATTCTGGAAATTTTTTTAATCCAAATTTTTATCTGCCCCTTAGAAATGTGTGTATCAATTAATAACCATTAATTGATATTTAAAAAACAGCTGAAAATGGTAGTCAAACTATTTGAAAGAAAGATAAGTTATAAGTGGGAATTTGAAATCATGAGAATATCAGTTTTATTCTTGAATGTTAGTATAATTGACTTTCTAAAATATTCCATTTCCAATACTGTACCTAAATTGTAATTCAACTTTCAAAATTTTATGGCTGGATTTGTTGAAATGGTTCCCATTGAGTTGCTTAATTATCTGATTTCATGGGTACAATGTGTTAAGACATCAAAGTGGGAAAAATTCCAAGTGCAAGTAACTGATTTCTGGTTGTTACATCACTAAAATATTTTTATGTACAGTGGATTCCTTTCCCTTTTGTGTAATAGATAACTGTTTATCTCTGTTAAACAGAAAGTTTGAGCCTCTGGAGACTGTCAGGTTCTGGCACAAAATTCTCTAGCCTGAAATAAAAGACTTGTTTTGGAAGCATTGAATTCCTCAAGCTGTAGCATTAGTGTGCTTCATCTCTTTCAACAGGTTTGAGGCTGGTAGAAGTATCCCCACTTTACAGTATAGTAAATGTCTTAAAATTTGAGAATCCTTTTTGTATTCTGTCACGTCCTAACTGATTAACCTGGTGAGTCTCTAGAGAGGTAGTATTTCTCTTTTTTGGCCCATCCTAAATTTGAAAAAAGAAAAATATTAAAAATGAAGTCTGAAATCAGATGAAGATCAGGTTCAATGAAGTCAAGTCAAATAATGGTAGATATGTCTATGAGGCTGAGGAAAAAAGTGGTAACAAGTTGATATCTGTGATATGCCTAAATATCTTCGTGCTGTCATTGAAATAGAAATATGCAAATATTCTGTCAGAAGTGTGTGTGTACATGACTTGCTGGTACTTGCCTAAATGTTGTTGTTTTCATACTTCAATAATATTTTTTTATCCCAGTTCCTCAATTCACAATGGCAATTTTTCCAAGTCAATCTTAAGGAAGTATTACATTTATTCATTTATTATACATTTATATACATTATACTTACCTGGCAGGGGAGACACCATGATGTGCTTGGGCTTAGCAACCATGAAAGAAGAGTTTACCATTTGTGGAAGAAGGGCAGGCAACTCAAGAAGAGTACAGGGATCTCGTTAGGTCATGCAGAGAGGAAATCAGAAAGAACGCAATCTGGCTGCTGTCGTTAGAGACAACAAAAAATGTTTTTACAAATATATTAATGACAAAAAGAGAGCCAAGGAGAATCTCCATCCTTTATTGGATGCAGGGGGGGAACATTGCCACCGAGGATGAGGAAAAGGCTGAGGTACTTAATGCCTTCTTCGCCTCAGTCTTTAGCAGTCAGACCAGTTATCCTCAGGGTATTCAGCCCCCTGAGCTGGAAAATGGGGACGGCGAGCAGGATAAACCCCCCATAATCCAGGAGGAAGTGGAACGACCTGCTACGCCACCTGGACACTCACAAGTCTATGGGGCCAGATGGGATCCACCCGAGAGTGCTGAGGGAGCTGGCGGAGGAACTTGCCAAGCCGCTCTCCATCATTTATCAGCGGTCCTGGTTAACGGGGGAGGTCC